>JAAAWM010010907.1:0-54928 GCA_036873465.1 Thinopyrum obtusiflorum | reverse complement strand
AGGCCATGAAATCTGAGATGGGATCCATGTATGAGAACAAAGTGTGGACTTTGATTGACTTTCCCGATGATCGGTGAGCCATTGAGAATAAATGGATCTTCAAGAGGAAGACGGACGTTGATGGTAGTATTACTATCTACAAAGCATGAATTGTCGCAAAAATGTTTTCGACAAGGTCAAGGTGTTGACTACAATGAGATTTTCTCATTTGTATCAATGCTTAAAAGTCTGTCCAAATCATGTTAGCAATTGCCGCATTTTATGAAATTTGGCAAATGGATGTCAAACCTGCATTCCTTAATGGATTTCTTAAAGAAGAGTTGTATATGATGCAACCAGAAGGTTTTGTCGATCCAAAAGGTGCTAACAAAGTGTGCAAGCTCCAGCGATCCATTTATGGACGGGTGCAAGCATCTCGGAGTTGGAATATACGCTTTAATAAGGTGATCAAAGCATAAAGTTTTATACAAACTTGTGGTGAAGCATGTATTTACAAGAAGTGAGTGGGAGCACTATTGTGAACGTTTGACAAGCTCGGTATGATGACTACTTGATAGTTTAGTGCACCATGCTTTACGGCTTAGAACCGGGACTTCAAAAATGTTTTGAACAACATGGAGCATATGAGATGTTCCATGACTTTAAATTGGTATTTCAGACTCATGCCCGTGTTAAGAGGTATGAGACCTCTGACAAAGTACTTTGCCTACAAGATGGAGGAGAATAGCTCAGCTAGTGAGCATGTGCTCAGAATGTCTGAGTACTACAATCACTTGAATCAAGTGGGAGTTAATCTTCCAGATAAGATAGTGATTGACAGAGTTCTCTAGTCACTATCACCAAGTTACTAGAACTTCGTGATGAACTATAATATGCAAGGGATAACGGAAACGATTCCCAAGCTCTTCGCGATGCTGAAATCGGCGAAGGTAGAAATCAAGAAAAAGTATCAAGTGTTGATGGTTGACAAGACCACTAGTTTCAAGTAAAAGGGCAAGGGAAAGACATGGAACTTCAAGAAGAATGGCAAGCAAGTTGCCACTCCCATGAAGAAACCCAAAGCTGGACCCAAGCCTGAAACTGAGTGCTTCTACTGCAAAGGAAATGGTCACTGGAAGCGGAACTGCCCCTAGATACTTGGCGGATAAGAAGGATGGCAAAGTGAACAACGGTATATTTGATATACATGTTATTGATGTGTACTTTACTAGTGTTTATAGCAACCCCTCGATATTTGATACTAGTTCAGTTGCTAAGAGTAGTAACTCAAAACGGAAGTTGCAAAATAAACAGAGACTAGTTAAGGGCGAGGTGATGATGTGTGTTGGAAGTGATTCCAAGGTTGATAAGATCACCATTGCACACTCCCTTTACCTTCGGGATTAGTGTTGAACCTAAAATAAATGTTATTTGGTGTTTGCGTTGAGCATGAATATGATTGGATCATGTTTATTGCAATACGGTTATTCATTTAAGTCAAAGAATAATTGTTGTTCTGTTTACATGAAGAAAACCTTCTATGGTCATACACTTAATATAAATGGTTTATTGAATCTCGATCGTAGTGATACACATAATATTGATGCCAAAAGATGCAAAGTTGATAATGATAGTGCAACATACTTGTGGCACTGCCGTTTAGGTCATATTGGTGTAAAGCGCATGAAGAATCTCCATGCAGATGGACTTTTGGAATCTCTTGATTATGAATCATTTGATGCTTGCAAACCATGCCTCATGGGCAAGATGACTAAGACTCCGTTCTCCAGAACAATGGAGCGAGCAACTAACTTATTGGAAATAATACATACTCATGTATGCGGTCCGATGAGTGTTGAGGCTCGCGGTGGGTATCGTTATTTTCTAACCTTCACAGATGATTTGAGCAGATATGGGTATATCTACTTGATGAAACATAAGTCTGAAACATTTGAAAAGTTCAAAGAATTTCAGAGTGAAGTGGAAAATCATCATAACAAGAAAATAAAATTTCTACGATCTGATCGCGGAGGCGAATATTTGAGTTACGAGTTTAGCCTTCAATTAAAACAATGTGGAATAGTTTCACAACTCACGCCACCTGGAACACCACGGTGTAATGGTGTGTCCGAACGTCGTAACTGTACTTTATTAGATATGGTGCAATCTATGGTGTCTCTTACCGATTTACCACTATCGTTTTGGGGTTATGCATTAGAGACAGCTGCATTCACGTTAAATAAGGCACCATCTAAATCCGTTGAGACGACACCGTATGAACTATGGTTTGGCAAGAAACCAAAGCTGTCGTTTTTTAAAGTTTGGGGTTGCGATGCTTATGTGAAAAAGTTTCAAACTGATAAGCTCGAACCCAAATCGGAGAAGTGCGACTTCATAGGATACCCAAAAAGAAATTGTTGGGTACACCTTCTATCACAGATCCGAAGGCACGATATTCGTTGCTAAGAATGGATCCTTTCTAGAGAAGGAGTTTCTCTCGAAAGAAGTGAGTGGGAGGAAAGTAGAACTTGATGAGGTAATTGTACCTGCTCCCGAATTGGAAAGAAGTTCATCACAGAAATTAGTTCTAGTGATGCCTACACCAATTAGTGAGGAAGTTAATGATGATGATCATGAAACTTCAGATCAAGTTACTACCGAACCACGCAGGTCAGCCAGAGTAAGGTCCGCACCAGAGTGGTACGGTAATCCTTTTCTGGAGGTCATGTTACTTGACCATGACAAACCTATGAACTATGAGGAAGCGATGATGAGCCCAGATTCCGCAAAATGGCTTCCCCCCCCCCCCCCCCCCCCCCCCCCCCCCCCCCCCCCCCCCCCCCCCCCCCCCCCCCCCCCCCCCCCCCCCCCCCCCCCCCCCCCCCCCCCCCCCCCCCCCCCCCCCCCCCCCCCCCCCCCCCCCCCCCCCCCCCCCCCCCCCCCCCCCCCCCCCCCCCCCCCCCCCCCCCCCCCCCCCCCCCCCCCCCCCCCCCCCCCCCCCCCCCCCCCCCCCCCCCCCCCCCCCCCCCCCCCCCCCCCCCCCCCCCCCCCCCCCCCCCCCCCCCCCCCCCCCCCCCCCCCCCCCCCCCCCCCCCCCCCCCCCCCCCCCCCCCCCCCCCCCCCCCCCCCCCCCCCCCCCCCCCCCCCCCCCCCCCCCCCCCCCCCCCCCCCCCCCCCCCCCCCCCCCCCCCCCCCCCCCCCCCCCCCCCCCCCCCCCCCCCCCCCCCCCCCCCCCCCCCCCCCCCCCCCCCCCCCCCCCCCCCCCCCCCCCCCCCCCCCCCCCCCCCCCCCCCCCCCCCCCCCCCCCCCCCCCCCCCCCCCCCCCTTATACAAACTTGTGGTGAAGCATGTATTTACAAGAAGTGAGTGGGAGCACTACAACTTTTCTGATAAGTATATGTGAATGACATATTGTTGATCGAAAATGATGTAGAATTTTCTGAAAAGCATAAAGGAGTGTTTGAAAGGAGTTTTTCAAAGAAAGACCTCGGTGAAGCTGCTTACATATTGAGCATCAAGATCTATAGAGATAGATCAACATGCCTGATAAGATTTTTCAATGAGTACATACCTTGATAAGATTTTGAAGGAGTTCAAAATGGATCAGTCAAAGAAGGAGTTCTTGCCTGTGTTGCAAGGTGTGAAGTTGAGTAAGACTCAAAGCACGACCACGACAGAAGATAGAGAGAGAATGAAAGTCATTCCCTATGCCTCAGCCATAGGTTCTATAAAGTATGTCATGCTGTGTACCAGACCTATTGTATACCCTGCACTAAGTTTGGCAAGGGAGTACAATAGTGATCTAGGAGTAGATCACTGGACATTGGTCAAAATTATCCTTAGTGGAATAAGGATATGTTTCTCGGTTATGGAGGTGACAAAAAGTTTGTCATAAAGGGTTACGTCGATGCAAGTTTTGACACCGATCCGGATGACTCTAAGTCTCAATCTGGATATATATTGAAAGTGGGAGCAATTAGCTAGAGTAGCTCCATGCAGAGCAATGTAGACATAGAAATTTGCAAAATACATATGGATCTGAATGTGGCAGACCCGTTGACTAAACTTCTCTCACAAGCAAAACATGATCACACCTTAGTACTCTTGGGGTGTTAATCACATGGCGATGTGAACTAGATTATTGACTCTAGTAAACCCTTTGGGTATTAGTCACATGGCGATGTGAACTATAGAGTGTTAAATCACATGACGATGTGAACTATTGGTGTTAAAACACATGGCGATGTGAACTAGATTATTGACTCTAGTGCAAGTGGGAGACTGAACCCCCCCCCCCCCCCCCCCCCCCCCCCCCCCCCCCCCCCCCCCCCCCCCCCCCCCCCCCCCCCCCCCCCCCCCCCCCCCCCCCCCCCCCCCCCCCCCCCCCCCCCCCCCCCCCCCCCCCCCCCCCCCCCCCCCCCCCCCCCCCCCCCCCCCCCCCCCCCCCCCCCCCCCCCCCCCCCCCCCCCCCCCCCCCCCCCCCCCCCCCCCCCCCCCCCCCCCCCCCCCCCCCCCCCCCCCCCCCCCCCCCCCCCCCCCCCCCCCCCCCCCCCCCCCCCCCCCCCCCCCCCCCCCCCCCCCCCCCCCCCCCCCCCCCCCCCCCCCCCCCCCCCCCCCCCCCCCCCCCCCCCCCCCCCCCCCCCCCCCCCCCCCCCCCCCCCCCCCCCCCCCCCCCCCCCCCCCCCCCCCCCCCCCCCCCCCCCCCCCCCCCCCCCCCCCCCCCCCCCCCCCCCCCCCCCCCCCCCCCCCCCCCCCCCCCCCCCCCCCCCCCCCCCCCCCCCCCCCCCCCCCCCCCCCCCCCCCCCCCCCCCCCCCCCCCCCCCCCCCCCCCCCCCCCCCCCCCCCCCCCCCCCCCCCCCCCCCCCCCCCCCCCCCCCCCCCCCCCCCCCCCCCCCCCCCCCCCCCCCCCCCCCCCCCCCCCCCCCCCCCCCCCCCCCCCCCCCCCCCCCCCCCCCCCCCCCCCCCCCCCCCCCCCCCCCCCCCCCCCCCCCCCCCCCCCCCCCCCCCCCCCCCCCCCCCCCCCCCCCCCCCCCCCCCCCCCCCCCCCCCCCCCCCCCCCCCCCCCCCCCCCCCCCCCCCCCCCCCCCCCCCCCCCCCCCCCCCCCCCCCCCCCCCCCCCCCCCCCCCCCCCCCCCCCCCCCCCCCCCCCCCCCCCCCCCCCCCCCCCCCCCCCCCCCCCCCCCCCCCCCCCCACGCTTAACGTTCGATGACGATTTGTATTATGAGTTATGTGATTTGATGTACCTAAGGTTGTTCAGAGTCCCGGATGAGATCACGGACATGACAAGGAGTCTCGAAATGGTCAAGACGTAAAGATCGATATATTGGAAGGCTATATTCGGACATCGGAAAGGTTCCGAGTGATTCGGGTATTTTTTGGAGTACCGGGGAGTTACGGGAATTCGCCGGGAGAAGTAATGGGCCTTATTGGGCTTTAGTGGAGAGAGGGGAGAAGGGCCAAGAGGTGGCGCGCGCCTCCCCCCTGCCCAAACCCAAATGGACAAGGGGTGGGGGCGCAGCCCCCCTTTTCTTCTCCCTCTCCCTCTCTTTCCTTCTCTCCTACTCCGAATAGGAAAGAGGAGGGGAATCCTACTTGGACTAGGGAGTCCTAGTAGGATTCCCCACACCTGGCGCGCCCCCCTTGGGCCGGCCACCTCTTCCCTCCCCTCCTTTATATACATGGCCAGGGGGCACCCCAAGGACACACAAGTTATTCTTAGCCGTGTACGGTGCCCCCCTCCACAGTTTTACACCTCGGTCATATCGTCGTAGTGCTTAGGCGAAGCCCTGCGCCGGTAACTTCATCATCACCGTCACAACGCCGTCGTGCTGACGAAACTCTCCCTCGACCTCAGCTGGATCTAGAGTTCGTGGGACATCACCGAGCTGAACGTGTGCAGATCGCGGAGGTGCCGTGTGTTCGGTACTTGGATCGGTTGGATCGCGAAGACGTTCGACTACATCAACCGCGTTACTAAACGCTTCCGCTTTCGGTCTACGAGGGTACATGGACAACACTCTCCCCTCTCATTGCTATGAATCACCTAGATAGATCTTGCGTGATCGTAGGAAATTTTTGAAATGACTGCGTTCCCTAACACTATTCTCCTCCATCTTGCAGCTATAGAACTTATTGGAGACTTCATATTTCTCAATTCGGGCATTTGCTTGAAATATTAACTTCATCTCCTGGAACATCTCATATGCTCCATGACGTTCAAAACGTCTTTGAAGTCCCGATTCTAAGCCGTAAAGCATGGCACACTAAACTATCGAATAGTCATCAGCTTTGCTCTGCCAGACGTTCATAACGTCCGAAGTTGCTCCTGCAGCGGGTCTTGCACCTAGCGGTGCTTCCAGGACGCAATTCTTCTGTGCAGCAATGAGGATAATCCTCAAATTACGGACCCAGTCCATGTAGTTGCTACCATCATCTTTCAACTTAGCTTTCTCTAGGAACGCATTAAAATTCAAAGGAACGGTAGCACGGGCCATTGATCTACAGCAACATAGACATGTAAAAACTATCAGGTACTAAGTTCATGATAAATTGAAGTTCAATTAATCATATTACTTAAGAACTCCCACTTAGATAGACATCCCTCTAGTCATCTAAATGATCACGTGATCCATATCAACTAAACCATGTCCGATCATCACGTGAGATGGAGTAGTTTTCAATGGTGAACATCTCTATGTTGATCATATCTACTATATATGATTCACGTTCGACCTTTCGGTCTCGGTGTTCCGAGGCCATATCTGCATATGCTAGGCTCGTCAAGTTTAACCCGAGTATTTTGCACATGCAAAACTGGCTTGCACCCATTGTATGTGAACGTAGAGCTTATCACACTGATCATCACGTGGTGTCTCGGCACGACAAACTGTAGCAACGATGCATACTCAGGGAGAACACTTATACCTTGAAATTTAGTGAGGGATCATCTTATAATGCTACCGCCGTACTAAGCAAAATAAGATGCATAAAGGATAAACATCACATGCAATCAAAATATGTGACATGATATGGCCATCATCATCTTGTGCCTTTGATCTCCATCTCCAAAGCACCGTCATGATCTCCATCGTCACCGGCTTGACACCTTGATCTCCATCGTAGCGTCGTTGTCGTCTCGCCAACTATTGATTCCACGACTATCGCTACCGCTTAGTGATAAAGTAAAGCAATTACATGGCTATTGCATTTCATACAATAAAGCGACAACCATAAGGCTCCTGCCAGTTGCCGATAACTTATACAAAACATGATCATCTCATACAACAATTTATATCTCATCACGTCTTGACCATATCACATCATAACATGCCCTGCAAAAACAAGTTAGACGTCCTCTACTTTGTTGTTGCAAGTTTTAAGTGGCTGCTACGGGCTTCTAGCAAGAACCGTTCTTACCTACGCATCAAAACCACAATGATTTTTCGTCAAATGTGCTGTTTTAACCTTCAACAAGGACCGGCCGTAGTCAAACTCGATTCAACTTAAGTTGGAGAAACAGCCACCCGCTAGCCACCTGTGTGTGAAGCACGTCAATAGAACCAGTCTCATGAACGCGATCATGTAATGTCGGTCCGGGCCGCTTCATCCAACAATACCGCCGAATCAAAGTAAGACGTTGGTGGTAAGTTGTATGACTATTATCGCCCACAACTCATTATGTTCTACTCATGCATATATCATCTACGCATAGACCTGGCTCGGATGCCACTGTTGGGGAACATAGTAATTCAAAAAAATTCCTACGATCACGCAAGATCTATCTAGGAGAAGCATAGAAATGAGCGGGGAGAGTGTGTCTACGTACCCTCGTAGACCGAAAGCGGAAGCGTTAGTTAACGTGGTTGATGTAGTCGAACGTCTTCACGATCCAACCGATCCAAGTACCGAACGTACGGCACCTCCGTGTTCAGCACACGTTCAGCACGATGACGTCCCTCGAGCTCTTGATCCAGTAGAGGGTTGAGGGAGAGTTCTGTCAGCACGACGGCGTGACGACGGTGTTGGCGATGTGTGATGACCCACAAGTATATGGGATCTATCATAGTCCTTTCGATAAGTAAGAGTGTCGAACCCAACGAGGAGCAGAAGGAAATGACAAGCAATTTTCAGTAAGGTATTCTCTGCAAGCACTGAAATTATCGGTAACAGATAGTTTTGTGATAAGGTAATTCGTAACGGGTAACAAGTAACAAAGGTAAACAAGGCGCAGCAAGGTGACCCAATCCTTTTTGTAGCAAAGGACAAGCCTGGACAAACTTTTATATAAAGGAAAGCGCTCCCGAGGACACGTGGGAATTATCGTCAAGCTAGTTTTCATCACGCTCATATGATTCGCGTTCGTTACTTTGATAATTTGATATGTGGGTGGACCGGTGCTTGGGTGCTGTCCTTCCTTGGACAAGCATCCCACTTATGATTAACCCCTCTTGCAAGCATCCGCCCCCCCCCCCCCCCCCCCCCCCCCCCCCCCCCCCCCCCCCCCCCCCCCCCCCCCCCCCCCCCCCCCCCCCCCCCCCCCCCCCCCCCCCCCCCCCCCCCCCCCCCCCCCCCCCCCCCCCCCCCCCCCCCCCCCCCCCCCCCCCCCCCCCCCCCCCCCCCCCCCCCCCCCCCCCCCCCCCCCCCCCCCCCCCCCCCCCCCCCCCCCCCCCCCCCCCCCCCCCCCCCCCCCCCCCCCCCCCCCCCCCCCCCCCCCCCCCCCCCCCCCCCCCCCCCCCCCCCCCCCCCCCCCCCCCCCCCCCCCCCCCCCCCCCCCCCCCCCCCCCCCCCCCCCCCCCCCCCCCCCCCCCCCCCCCCCCCCCCCCCCCCCCCCCCCCCCCCCCCCCCCCCCCCCCCCCCCCCCCCCCCCCCCCCCCCCCCCCCCCCCCCCCCCCCCCCCCCCCCCCCCCCCCCCCCCCCCCCCCCCCCCCCCCCCCCCCCCCCCCCCCCCCCCCCCCCCCCCCCCCCCCCCCCCCCCCCCCCCCCCCCCCCCCCCCCCCCCCCCCCCCCCCCCCCCCCCCCCCCCCCCCCCCCCCCCCCCCCCCCCCCCCCCCCCCCCCCCCCCCCCCCCCCCCCCCCCCCCCCCCCCCCCCCCCCCCCCCCCCCCCCCCCCCCCCCCCCCCCCCCCCCCCCCCCCCCCCCCCCCCCCCCCCCCCCCCCCCCCCCCCCCCCCCCCCCCCCCCCCCCCCCCCCCCCCCCCCCCCCCCCCCCCCCCCCCCCCCCCCCCCCCCCCCCCCCCCCCCCCCCCCCCCCCCCCCCCCCCCCCCCCCCCCCCCCCCCCCCCCCCCCCCCCCCCCCCCCCCCCCCCCCCCCCCCCCCCCCCCCCCCCCCCCCCCCCCCCCCCCCCCCCCCCCCCCCCCCCCCCCCCCCCCCCCCCCCCCCCCCCCCCCCCCCCCCCCCCCCCCCCCCCCCCCCCCCCCCCCCCCCCCCCCCCCCCCCCCCCCCCCCCCCCCCCCCCCCCCCCCCCCCCCCCCCCCCCCCCCCCCCCCCCCCCCCCCCCCCCCCCCCCCCCCCCCCCCCCCCCCCCCCCCCCCCCCCCCCCCCCCCCCCCCCCCCCCCCCCCCCCCCCCCCCCCCCCCCCCCCCCCCCCCCCCCCCCCCCCCCCCCCCCCCCCCCCCCCCCCCCCCCCCCCCCCCCCCCCCCCCCCCCCCCCCCCCCCCCCCCCCCCCCCCCCCCCCCCCCCCCCCCCCCCCCCCCCCCCCCCCCCCCCCCCCCCCCCCCCCCCCCCCCCCCCCCCCCCCCCCCCCCCCCCCCCCCCCCCCCCCCCCCCCCCCCCCCCCCCCCCCCCCCCCCCCCCCCCCCCCCCCCCCCCCCCCCCCCCCCCCCCCCCCCCCCCCCCCCCCCCCCCCCCCCCCCCCCCCCCCCCCCCCCCCCCCCCCCCCCCCCCCCCCCCCCCCCCCCCCCCCCCCCCCCCCCCCCCCCCCCCCCCCCCCCCCCCCCCCCCCCCCCCCCCCCCCCCCCCCCCCCCCCCCCCCCCCCCCCCCCCCCCCCCCCCCCCCCCCCCCCCCCCCCCCCCCCCCCCCCCCCCCCCCCCCCCCCCCCCCCCCCCCCCCCCCCCCCCCCCCCCCCCCCCCCCCCCCCCCCCCCCCCCCCCCCCCCCCCCCCCCCCCCCCCCCCCCCCCCCCCCCCCCCCCCCCCCCCCCCCCCCCCCCCCCCCCCCCCCCCCCCCCCCCCCCCCCCCCCCCCCCCCCCCCCCCCCCCCCCCCCCCCCCCCCCCCCCCCCCCCCCCCCCCCCCCCCCCCCCCCCCCCCCCCCCCCCCCCCCCCCCCCCCCCCCCCCCCCCCCCCCCCCCCCCCCCCCCCCCCCCCCCCCCCCCCCCCCCCCCCCCCCCCCCCCCCCCCCCCCCCCCCCCCCCCCCCCCCCCCCCCCCCCCCCCCCCCCCCCCCCCCCCCCCCCCCCCCCCCCCCCCCCCCCCCCCCCCCCCCCCCCCCCCCCCCCCCCCCCCCCCCCCCCCCCCCCCCCCCCCCCCCCCCCCCCCCCCCCCCCCCCCCCCCCCCCCCCCCCCCCCCCCCCCCCCCCCCCCCCCCCCCCCCCCCCCCCCCCCCCCCCCCCCCCCCCCCCCCCCCCCCCCCCCCCCCCCCCCCCCCCCCCCCCCCCCCCCCCCCCCCCCCCCCCCCCCCCCCCCCCCCCCCCCCCCCCCCCCCCCCCCCCCCCCCCCCCCCCCCCCCCCCCCCCCCCCCCCCCCCCCCCCCCCCCCCCCCCCCCCCCCCCCCCCCCCCCCCCCCCCCCCCCCCCCCCCCCCCCCCCCCCCCCCCCCCCCCCCCCCCCCCCCCCCCCCCCCCCCCCCCCCCCCCCCCCCCCCCCCCCCCCCCCCCCCCCCCCCCCCCCCCCCCCCCCCCCCCCCCCCCCCCCCCCCCCCCCCCCCCCCCCCCCCCCCCCCCCCCCCCCCCCCCCCCCCCCCCCCCCCCCCCCCCCCCCCCCCCCCCCCCCCCCCCCCCCCCCCCCCCCCCCCCCCCCCCCCCCCCCCCCCCCCCCCCCCCCCCCCCCCCCCCCCCCCCCCCCCCCCCCCCCCCCCCCCCCCCCCCCCCCCCCCCCCCCCCCCCCCCCCCCCCCCCCCCCCCCCCCCCCCCCCCCCCCCCCCCCCCCCCCCCCCCCCCCCCCCCCCCCCCCCCCCCCCCCCCCCCCCCCCCCCCCCCCCCCCCCCCCCCCCCCCCCCCCCCCCCCCCCCCCCCCCCCCCCCCCCCCCCCCCCCCCCCCCCCCCCCCCCCCCCCCCCCCCCCCCCCCCCCCCCCCCCCCCCCCCCCCCCCCCCCCCCCCCCCCCCCCCCCCCCCCCCCCCCCCCCCCCCCCCCCCCCCCCCCCCCCCCCCCCCCCCCCCCCCCCCCCCCCCCCCCCCCCCCCCCCCCCCCCCCCCCCCCCCCCCCCCCCCCCCCCCCCCCCCCCCCCCCCCCCCCCCCCCCCCCCCCCCCCCCCCCCCCCCCCCCCCCCCCCCCCCCCCCCCCCCCCCCCCCCCCCCCCCCCCCCCCCCCCCCCCCCCCCCCCCCCCCCCCCCCCCCCCCCCCCCCCCCCCCCCCCCCCCCCCCCCCCCCCCCCCCCCCCCCCCCCCCCCCCCCCCCCCCCCCCCCCCCCCCCCCCCCCCCCCCCCCCCCCCCCCCCCCCCCCCCCCCCCCCCCCCCCCCCCCCCCCCCCCCCCCCCCCCCCCCCCCCCCCCCCCCCCCCCCCCCCCCCCCCCCCGTCCTCATGTCCGTATTTTATTTTATCGACACCTCTACCTCTAAACATGTGGACATATTTTTCGTTATCGGCTTCCGCTTGAGGACAAGTGAGGTCTAAGCTTGGGGGAGTTGATACGTTCATTTTGCATCATGCTTTTATATCGATATTTATTGCATTATGGGTTGTTATTACACATTATGTAACAATACTTATGCCTATTCTCTCTTATTTTACAAGGTTTACACGAAGAGGGAGAATGCCGACAGCTGGAATTCTGGGCTGGAAAAGGAGCAAATATTAGAGACCTATTCTGCACAGCTCCAAAAGTCCTGAAACTTCACTAGAGCACATTTTGGAATATATAAAAAATACTAGCGAAAGAATCAACCAGAGGGGGCCCACACCCTGGCCACGAGGGTGGGGGGCACGCCCTACCCCCTGGGCGCGCCCCCCTGTCTCGGGGGCCACCTGTCAGGCCTCCGATGCCCATCTTCTGCTATATGAAGTCTTTCGTCCTAGAAAAAATCAGAAGGAAGCTTTCAGGACGAAGCGCCGCCGTCTCGAGGCGGAACCTGGCGAAACCAATCTAGGGCTCCCGCGGAGCTGTTCTGCCGGGGAAACATCCCTCCGGGAGGGGGAAATCGTCACCATCGTCATCACCATCGATCCTCTCAGCGGGAGGGGGTCAATCTCCATCAACATCTTCACCAGCACCATCTCCTCTCAAACCCTAGTTCATCTCTTGTATCCAATCTTTGTCTCAAAACCTCATATTGGTACCTGTGGGTTGCTAGTAGTGTTGATTACTCCTTGTAGTTGATGCTAGTTGGTTTATTCGGTGGAAGATCATATGTTCAGATCCTTTATGCATATTAATACTCCTCTGATTATGAACATGAACATGATTTGTGAGTAGTTATGTTTGTTACTGAGGACATGGGAGAAGTCTTGCTATAAGTAGTCATGTGAATTTAGTATTCGTTCGATATTTTGATGAGATGTATGTTGTCTTTCCTCTAGTGGTGTTCCCCCCCCCCCCCCCCCCCCCCCCCCCCCCCCCCCCCCCCCCCCCCCCCCCCCCCCCCCCCCCCCCCCCCCCCCCCCCCCCCCCCCCCCCCCCCCCCCCCCCCCCCCCCCCCCCCCCCCCCCCCCCCCCCCCCCCCCCCCCCCCCCCCCCCCCCCCCCCCCCCCCCCCCCCCCCCCCCCCCCCCCCCCCCCCCCCCCCCCCCCCCCCCCCCCCCCCCCCCCCCCCCCCCCCCCCCCCCCCCCCCCCCCCCCCCCCCCCCCCCCCCCCCCCCCCCCCCCCCCCCCCCCCCCCCCCCCCCCCCCCCCCCCCCCCCCCCCCCCCCCCCCCCCCCCCCCCCCCCCCCCCCCCCCCCCCCCCCCCCCCCCCCCCCCCCCCCCCCCCCCCCCCCCCCCCCCCCCCCCCCCCCCCCCCCCCCCCCCCCCCCCCCCCCCCCCCCCCCCCCCCCCCCCCCCCCCCCCCCCCCCCCCCCCCCCCCCCCCCCCCCCCCCCCCCCCCCCCCCCCCCCCCCCCCCCCCCCCCCCCCCCCCCCCCCCCCCCCCCCCCCCCCCCCCCCCCCCCCCCCCCCCCCCCCCCCCCCCCCCCCCCCCCCCCCCCCCCCCCCCCCCCCCCCCCCCCCCCCCCCCCCCCCCCCCCCCCCCCCCCCCCCCCCCCCCCCCCCCCCCCCCCCCCCCCCCCCCCCCCCCCCCCCCCCCCCCCCCCCCCCCCCCCCCCCCCCCCCCCCCCCCCCCCCCCCCCCCCCCCCCCCCCCCCCCCCCCCCCCCCCCCCCCCCCCCCCCCCCCCCCCCCCCCCCCCCCCCCCCCCCCCCCCCCCCCCCCCCCCCCCCCCCCCCCCCCCCCCCCCCCCCCCCCCCCCCCCCCCCCCCCCCCCCCCCCCCCCCCCCCCCCCCCCCCCCCCCCCCCCCCCCCCCCCCCCCCCCCCCCCCCCCCCCCCCCCCCCCCCCCCCCCCCCCCCCCCCCCCCCCCCCCCCCCCCCCCCCCCCCCCCCCCCCCCCCCCCCCCCCCCCCCCCCCCCCCCCCCCCCCCCCCCCCCCCCCCCCCCCCCCCCCCCCCCCCCCCCCCCCCCCCCCCCCCCCCCCCCCCCCCCCCCCCCCCCCCCCCCCCCCCCCCCCCCCCCCCCCCCCCCCCCCCCCCCCCCCCCCCCCCCCCCCCCCCCCCCCCCCCCCCCCCCCCCCCCCCCCCCCCCCCCCCCCCCCCCCCCCCCCCCCCCCCCCCCCCCCCCCCCCCCCCCCCCCCCCCCCCCCCCCCCCCCCCCCCCCCCCCCCCCCCCCCCCCCCCCCCCCCCCCCCCCCCCCCCCCCCCCCCCCCCCCCCCCCCCCCCCCCCCCCCCCCCCCCCCCCCCCCCCCCCCCCCCCCCCCCCCCCCCCCCCCCCCCCCCCCCCCCCCCCCCCCCCCCCCCCCCCCCCCCCCCCCCCCCCCCCCCCCCCCCCCCCCCCCCCCCCCCCCCCCCCCCCCCCTTGTTTGCGTCCTTTTTGCTTGAGGTGGTTGTGGAGGTATTGCGATCCTGGATTTGGTTTGCTCTTTTGTTTTGTGAAGCGATCCATCTACCTTATGTCCTGTACAATTCTGACTTGTAGCAGCAGCAGGATCCAACGGTGGTAGTGTGCAGAGCACTCTCCTCCGTGTGTGTGTTCTTGTTGGATTTGTCCTGGGATCCGGTTTAGTTGCTTCCCTTTGGCATTGACGAGGCACACCAGGATAACCTCCAGAGTTACATGCAGGACTTGAGCTAACCCCCTTCTCCATCGGCGTGCTTGGGATTCTGCTGCTGGATACAAAGAATCTACGGGGGATTTCTGGCGTCACCCAATTAGGTGGAGGCGCAAAGTTGTGCGGATAGTGCTGTGACCCAGCATCTTGAAGTCTCCATGTGTTTCGGGTGTCATCCATTTTTGGTCTGGAGCGGGTTGGTAATGTTGTTGGTGCGTTTGTGGAAGTGTGTTAAGTCGACTAGAGGGGGGTGAATAGGAGATTTTTATGAATTCTTTAATGAGGAATTTCAGGGTAAGGAAATTCCTAAGTGAAGAACTACTTGCAGCCGAATAATACTCAGATGCATACATGACATAACATAAACATGGACATCATGATGAAAGGAAAACAGATACAGAGTACAGAAAGCGTAAGCACATGATAAAACAGGATGAAGACAAATAGACTGAAGAAATTGAATTGAGGAAATTGAGAAAGTCTTCAGTCTAAGTCTTCAAACAGATATGAACAAGCACACAACACAGTAATGAGGAAATGAAGGGTTTAGGAAATAGAACCAGTTAGCTCGGTGAAGACAATGATTTGGTAGACCAGTTCCAACTGCCGTGATAGTTGTATGTCTGGTTGGAGTGGCTAGGTATTTAAACCTGAGGACACACAGTCCTGGACACACAGTCCTCACCATATTCTCCTTGAGCTAAGGTCACACAGACCCCGCCCAATCACTCGTGGTAAGTCTTCAGGTGACTTCCAAACCTTCACAAACTCGCCCCCCCCCCCCCCCCCCCCCCCCCCCCCCCCCCCCCCCCCCCCCCCCCCCCCCCCCCCCCCCCCCCCCCCCCCCCCCCCCCCCCCCCCCCCCCCCCCCCCCCCCCCCCCCCCCCCCCCCCCCCCCCCCCCCCCCCCCCCCCCCCCCCCCCCCCCCCCCCCCCCCCCCCCCCCCCCCCCCCCCCCCCCCCCCCCCCCCCCCCCCCCCCCCCCCCCCCCCCCCCCCCCCCCCCCCCCCCCCCCCCCCCCCCCCCCCCCCCCCCCCCCCCCCCCCCCCCCCCCCCCCCCCCCCCCCCCCCCCCCCCCCCCCCCCCCCCCCCCCCCCCCCCCCCCCCCCCCCCCCCCCCCCCCCCCCCCCCCCCCCCCCCCCCCCCCCCCCCCCCCCCCCCCCCCCCCCCCCCCCCCCCCCCCCCCCCCCCCCCCCCCCCCCCCCCCCCCCCCCCCCCCCCCCCCCCCCCCCCCCCCCCCCCCCCCCCCCCCCCCCCCCCCCCCCCCCCCCCCCCCCCCCCCCCCCCCCCCCCCCCCCCCCCCCCCCCCCCCCCCCCCCCCCCCCCCCCCCCCCCCCCCCCCCCCCCCCCCCCCCCCCCCCCCCCCCCCCCCCCCCCCCCCCCCCCCCCCCCCCCCCCCCCCCCCCCCCCCCCCCCCCCCCCCCCCCCCCCCCCCCCCCCCCCCCCCCCCCCCCCCCCCCCCCCCCCCCCCCCCCCCCCCCCCCCCCCCCCCCCCCCCCCCCCCCCCCCCCCCCCCCCCCCCCCCCCCCCCCCCCCCCCCCCCCCCCCCCCCCCCCCCCCCCCCCCCCCCCCCCCCCCCCCCCCCCCCCCCCCCCCCCCCCCCCCCCCCCCCCCCCCCCCCCCCCCCCCCCCCCCCCCCCCCCCCCCCCCCCCCCCCCCCCCCCCCCCCCCCCCCCCCCCCCCCCCCCCCCCCCCCCCCCCCCCCCCCCCCCCCCCCCCCCCCCCCCCCCCCCCCCCCCCCCCCCCCCCCCCCCCCCCCCCCCCCCCCCCCCCCCCCCCCCCCCCCCCCCCCCCCCCCCCCCCCCCCCCCCCCCCCCCCCCCCCCCCCCCCCCCCCCCCCCCCCCCCCCCCCCCCCCCCCCCCCCCCCCCCCCCCCCCCCCCCCCCCCCCCCCCCCCCCCCCCCCCCCCCCCCCCCCCCCCCCCCCCCCCCCCCCCCCCCCCCCCCCCCCCCCCCCCCCCCCCCCCCCCCCCCCCCCCCCCCCCCCCCCCCCCCCCCCCCCCCCCCCCCCCCCCCCCCCCCCCCCCCCCCCCCCCCCCCCCCCCCCCCCCCCCCCCCCCCCCCCCCCCCCCCCCCCCCCCCCCCCCCCCCCCCCCCCCCCCCCCCCCCCCCCCCCCCCCCCCCCCCCCCCCCCCCCCCCCCCCCCCCCCCCCCCCCCCCCCCCCCCCCCCCCCCCCCCCCCCCCCCCCCCCCCCCCCCCCCCCCCCCCCCCCCCCCCCCCCCCCCCCCCCCCCCCCCCCCCCCCCCCCCCCCCCCCCCCCCCCCCCCCCCCCCCCCCCCCCCCCCCCCCCCCCCCCCCCCCCCCCCCCCCCCCCCCCCCCCCCCCCCCCCCCCCCCCCCCCCCCCCCCCCCCCCCCCCCCCCCCCCCCCCCCCCCCCCCCCCCCCCCCCCCCCCCCCCCCCCCCCCCCCCCCCCCCCCCCCCCCCCCCCCCCCCCCCCCCCCCCCCCCCCCCCCCCCCCCCCCCCCCCCCCCCCCCCCCCCCCCCCCCCCCCCCCCCCCCCCCCCCCCCCCCCCCCCCCCCCCCCCCCCCCCCCCCCCCCCCCCCCCCCCCCCCCCCCCCCCCCCCCCCCCCCCCCCCCCCCCCCCCCCCCCCCCCCCCCCCCCCCCCCCCCCCCCCCCCCCCCCCCCCCCCCCCCCCCCCCCCCCCCCCCCCCCCCCCCCCCCCCCCCCCCCCCCCCCCCCCCCCCCCCCCCCCCCCCCCCCCCCCCCCCCCCCCCCCCCCCCCCCCCCCCCCCCCCCCCCCCCCCCCCCCCCCCCCCCCCCCCCCCCCCCCCCCCCCCCCCCCCCCCCCCCCCCCCCCCCCCCCCCCCCCCCCCCCCCCCCCCCCCCCCCCCCCCCCCCCCCCCCCCCCCCCCCCCCCCCCCCCCCCCCCCCCCCCCCCCCCCCCCCCCCCCCCCCCCCCCCCCCCCCCCCCCCCCCCCCCCCCCCCCCCCCCCCCCCCCCCCCCCCCCCCCCCCCCCCCCCCCCCCCCCCCCCCCCCCCCCCCCCCCCCCCCCCCCCCCCCCCCCCCCCCCCCCCCCCCCCCCCCCCCCCCCCCCCCCCCCCCCCCCCCCCCCCCCCCCCCCCCCCCCCCCCCCCCCCCCCCCCCCCCCCCCCCCCCCCCCCCCCCCCCCCCCCCCCCCCCCCCCCCCCCCCCCCCCCCCCCCCCCCCCCCCCCCCCCCCCCCCCCCCCCCCCCCCCCCCCCCCCCCCCCCCCCCCCCCCCCCCCCCCCCCCCCCCCCCCCCCCCCCCCCCCCCCCCCCCCCCCCCCCCCCCCCCCCCCCCCCCCCCCCCCCCCCCCCCCCCCCCCCCCCCCCCCCCCCCCCCCCCCCCCAGAGAGGCCATCTTCAGCCCTCCTTCCTCCTCGTGATCCACTCCTGCATCCTTCTATGATTACTCCGCCGTGCCCCATCCCAGAGGGACAGCAGCAGACTCCGGTGGAGTTGCGATCATACACGCACGTAAGTGAAACAAATATGTAGGTATTTATATATGCATCTTGTATTATCTGCAAATTTTCTGCTCCCTCCAGGATAACAAGTTCATAAACTGCATTTTAACGTGCCATTTGGATTATTTTTTTTCTTTTTCTGCAGATGCCGGATCTCCCGAATTATCTAATACCAAGACTAAAGATGCGATTCCAAGATGTAGAGAAAGCAAGGGATTTTTTATAACAGATACGCTAGACACGCTGGTTTTGGAATCAGGAAGACGGGGGGAATGACAACCACAAGTATTTTGTTGGCGTGTTCCAAGGGAAACACACAACTTCTGTTTCAGAGGCTAACAGGAAGCGAAATAAAACATCGCAGAGGATAGGATGCAATGCAAGAGTGAGGGTGCAGGTGCAGGAGGATAACACATGTGTGGTAGTGGACATTGAGTACAATCATAATCACCAACTCATGCAAACTGATGATATGCTGGTATTCTTGCACTCACACAAGAATTATGACCCCACTATTCTGGAGTACGTAAAGCTCCTGCAGTACCACGATGTCAAGCATACAACAATCATGTCCATGCTATCAGAAAATGAAGATGGAAGCTACTTCCTAAGAATGACCGGATGAGACCTGATGACCCACAAGTATAGGGGATCTATCGTAGTCCTTTCGATAAGTAAGAGTGTCGAAGAGGAGCAGAAGGAAATGACAAGCGGTTTTCAGTAAGGTATTCTCTGCAAGCACTAAAATTATCGGTAACAGGTAGTTTTGTGATAAGGTAATTTGTAACGGGTAACAAGTAATAAAAATAAATAAGGTGCAGCAAGCTGGCCCAATCCTTTTTGTTGCAAAGGACAAGCCTGGACAAACTCTTATATAAAGGAAAGCGCTCCCGAGGACACACCCCCCCCCCCCCCCCCCCCCCCCCCCCCCCCCCCCCCCCCCCCCCCCCCCCCCCCCCCCCCCCCCCCCCCCCCCCCCCCCCCCCCCCCCCCCCCCCCCCCCCCCCCCCCCCCCCCCCCCCCCCCCCCCCCCCCCCCCCCCCCCCCCCCCCCCCCCCCCCCCCCCCCCCCCCCCCCCCCCCCCCCCCCCCCCCCCCCCCCCCCCCCCCCCCCCCCCCCCCCCCCCCCCCCCCCCCCCCCCCCCCCCCCCCCCCCCCCCCCCCCCCCCCCCCCCCCCCCCCCCCCCCCCCCCCCCCCCCCCCCCCCCCCCCCCCCCCCCCCCCCCCCCCCCCCCCCCCCCCCCCCCCCCCCCCCCCCCCCCCCCCCCCCCCCCCCCCCCCCCCCCCCCCCCCCCCCCCCCCCCCCCCCCCCCCCCCCCCCCCCCCCCCCCCCCCCCCCCCCCCCCCCCCCCCCCCCCCCCCCCCCCCCCCCCCCCCCCCCCCCCCCCCCCCCCCCCCCCCCCCCCCCCCCCCCCCCCCCCCCCCCCCCCCCCCCCCCCCCCCCCCCCCCCCCCCCCCCCCCCCCCCCCCCCCCCCCCCCCCCCCCCCCCCCCCCCCCCCCCCCCCCCCCCCCCCCCCCCCCCCCCCCCCCCCCCCCCCCCCCCCCCCCCCCCCCCCCCCCCCCCCCCCCCCCCCCCCCCCCCCCCCCCCCCCCCCCCCCCCCCCCCCCCCCCCCCCCCCCCCCCCCCCCCCCCCCCCCCCCCCCCCCCCCCCCCCCCCCCCCCCCCCCCCCCCCCCCCCCCCCCCCCCCCCCCCCCCCCCCCCCCCCCCCCCCCCCCCCCCCCCCCCCCCCCCCCCCCCCCCCCCCCCCCCCCCCCCCCCCCCCCCCCCCCCCCCCCCCCCCCCCCCCCCCCCCCCCCCCCCCCCCCCCCCCCCCCCCCCCCCCCCCCCCCCCCCCCCCCCCCCCCCCCCCCCCCCCCCCCCCCCCCCCCCCCCCCCCCCCCCCCCCCCCCCCCCCCCCCCCCCCCCCCCCCCCCCCCCCCCCCCCCCCCCCCCCCCCCCCCCCCCCCCCCCCCCCCCCCCCCCCCCCCCCCCCCCCCCCCCCCCCCCCCCCCCCCCCCCCCCCCCCCCCCCCCCCCCCCCCCCCCCCCCCCCCCCCCCCCCCCCCCCCCCCCCCCCCCCCCCCCCCCCCCCCCCCCCCCCCCCCCCCCCCCCCCCCCCCCCCCCCCCCCCCCCCCCCCCCCCCCCCCCCCCCCCCCCCCCCCCCCCCCCCCCCCCCCCCCCCCCCCCCCCCCCCCCCCCCCCCCCCCCCCCCCCCCCCCCCCCCCCCCCCCCCCCCCCCCCCCCCCCCCCCCCCCCCCCCCCCCCCCCCCCCCCCCCCCCCCCCCCCCCCCCCCCCCCCCCCCCCCCCCCCCCCCCCCCCCCCCCCCCCCCCCCCCCCCCCCCCCCCCCCCCCCCCCCCCCCCCCCCCCCCCCCCCCCCCCCCCCCCCCCCCCCCCCCCCCCCCCCCCCCCCCCCCCCCCCCCCCCCCCCCCCCCCCCCCCCCCCCCCCCCCCCCCCCCCCCCCCCCCCCCCCCCCCCCCCCCCCCCCCCCCCCCCCCCCCCCCCCCCCCCCCCCCCCCCCCCCCCCCCCCCCCCCCCCCCCCCCCCCCCCCCCCCCCCCCCCCCCCCCCCCCCCCCCCCCCCCCCCCCCCCCCCCCCCCCCCCCCCCCCCCCCCCCCCCCCCCCCCCCCCCCCCCCCCCCCCCCCCCCCCCCCCCCCCCCCCCCCCCCCCCCCCCCCCCCCCCCCCCCCCCCCCCCCCCCCCCCCCCCCCCCCCCCCCCCCCCCCCCCCCCCCCCCCCCCCCCCCCCCCCCCCCCCCCCCCCCCCCCCCCCCCCCCCCCCCCCCCCCCCCCCCCCCCCCCCCCCCCCCCCCCCCCCCCCCCCCCCCCCCCCCCCCCCCCCCCCCCCCCCCCCCCCCCCCCCCCCCCCCCCCCCCCCCCCCCCCCCCCCCCCCCCCCCCCCCCCCCCCCCCCCCCCCCCCCCCCCCCCCCCCCCCCCCCCCCCCCCCCCCCCCCCCCCCCCCCCCCCCCCCCCCCCCCCCCCCCCCCCCCCCCCCCCCCCCCCCCCCCCCCCCCCCCCCCCCCCCCCCCCCCCCCCCCCCCCCCCCCCCCCCCCCCCCCCCCCCCCCCCCCCCCCCCCCCCCCCCCCCCCCCCCCCCCCCCCCCCCCCCCCCCCCCCCCCCCCCCCCCCCCCCCCCCCCCCCCCCCCCCCCCCCCCCCCCCCCCCCCCCCCCCCCCCCCCCCCCCCCCCCCCCCCCCCCCCCCCCCCCCCCCCCCCCCCCCCCCCCCCCCCCCCCCCCCCCCCCCCCCCCCCCCCCCCCCCCCCCCCCCCCCCCCCCCCCCCCCCCCCCCCCCCCCCCCCCCCCCCCCCCCCCCCCCCCCCCCCCCCCCCCCCCCCCCCCCCCCCCCCCCCCCCCCCCCCCCCCCCCCCCCCCCCCCCCCCCCCCCCCCCCCCCCCCCCCCCCCCCCCCCCCCCCCCCCCCCCCCCCCCCCCCCCCCCCCCCCCCCCCCCCCCCCCCCCCCCCCCCCCCCCCCCCCCCCCCCCCCCCCCCCCCCCCCCCCCCCCCCCCCCCCCCCCCCCCCCCCCCCCCCCCCCCCCCCCCCCCCCCCCCCCCCCCCCCCCCCCCCCCCCCCCCCCCCCCCCCCCCCCCCCCCCCCCCCCCCCCCCCCCCCCCCCCCCCCCCCCCCCCCCCCCCCCCCCCCCCCCCCCCCCCCCCCCCCCCCCCCCCCCCCCCCCCCCCCCCCCCCCCCCCCCCCCCCCCCCCCCCCCCCCCCCCCCCCCCCCCCCCCCCCCCCCCCCCCCCCCCCCCCCCCCCCCCCCCCCCCCCCCCCCCCCCCCCCCCCCCCCCCCCCCCCCCCCCCCCCCCCCCCCCCCCCCCCCCCCCCCCCCCCCCCCCCCCCCCCCCCCCCCCCCCCCCCCCCCCCCCCCCCCCCCCCCCCCCCCCCCCCCCCCCCCCCCCCCCCCCCCCCCCCCCCCCCCCCCCCCCCCCCCCCCCCCCCCCCCCCCCCCCCCCCCCCCCCCCCCCCCCCCCCCCCCCCCCCCCCCCCCCCCCCCCCCCCCCCCCCCCCCCCCCCCCCCCCCCCCCCCCCCCCCCCCCCCCCCCCCCCCCCCCCCCCCCCCCCCCCCCCCCCCCCCCCCCCCCCCCCCCCCCCCCCCCCCCCCCCCCCCCCCCCCCCCCCCCCCCCCCCCCCCCCCCCCCCCCCCCCCCCCCCCCCCCCCCCCCCCCCCCCCCCCCCCCCCCCCCCCCCCCCCCCCCCCCCCCCCCCCCCCCCCCCCCCCCCCCCCCCCCCCCCCCCCCCCCCCCCCCCCCCCCCCCCCCCCCCCCCCCCCCCCCCCCCCCCCCCCCCCCCCCCCCCCCCCCCCCCCCCCCCCCCCCCCCCCCCCCCCCCCCCCCCCCCCCCCCCCCCCCCCCCCCCCCCCCCCCCCCCCCCCCCCCCCCCCCCCCCCCCCCCCCCCCCCCCCCCCCCCCCCCCCCCCCCCCCCCCCCCCCCCCCCCCCCCCCCCCCCCCCCCCCCCCCCCCCCCCCCCCCCCCCCCCCCCCCCCCCCCCCCCCCCCCCCCCCCCCCCCCCCCCCCCCCCCCCCCCCCCCCCCCCCCCCCCCCCCCCCCCCCCCCCCCCCCCCCCCCCCCCCCCCCCCCCCCCCCCCCCCCCCCCCCCCCCCCCCCCCCCCCCCCCCCCCCCCCCCCCCCCCCCCCCCCCCCCCCCCCCCCCCCCCCCCCCCCCCCCCCCCCCCCCCCCCCCCCCCCCCCCCCCCCCCCCCCCCCCCCCCCCCCCCCCCCCCCCCCCCCCCCCCCCCCCCCCCCCCCCCCCCCCCCCCCCCCCCCCCCCCCCCCCCCCCCCCCCCCCCCCCCCCCCCCCCCCCCCCCCCCCCCCCCCCCCCCCCCCCCCCCCCCCCCCCCCCCCCCCCCCCCCCCCCCCCCCCCCCCCCCCCCCCCCCCCCCCCCCCCCCCCCCCCCCCCCCCCCCCCCCCCCCCCCCCCCCCCCCCCCCCCCCCCCCCCCCCCCCCCCCCCCCCCCCCCCCCCCCCCCCCCCCCCCCCCCCCCCCCCCCCCCCCCCCCCCCCCCCCCCCCCCCCCCCCCCCCCCCCCCCCCCCCCCCCCCCCCCCCCCCCCCCCCCCCCCCCCCCCCCCCCCCCCCCCCCCCCCCCCCCCCCCCCCCCCCCCCCCCCCCCCCCCCCCCCCCCCCCCCCCCCCCCCCCCCCCCCCCCCCCCCCCCCCCCCCCCCCCCCCCCCCCCCCCCCCCCCCCCCCCCCCCCCCCCCCCCCCCCCCCCCCCCCCCCCCCCCCCCCCCCCCCCCCCCCCCCCCCCCCCCCCCCCCCCCCCCCCCCCCCCCCCCCCCCCCCCCCCCCCCCCCCCCCCCCCCCCCCCCCCCCCCCCCCCCCCCCCCCCTGGCTCCCCTTGTGTCGAATCAATAAATTTGGGTTGAATACTCTACCCTCGAGAATTGTTGCGATCCCCTATACTTGTGGGTTATCATGTACACAGGTCTATAAGTCTATGAGGAGTTTGATATTTACAGAGAAAGTCGACCCCTAAAAATGAATGTCTTCTACTGAAGACTTTGGATTTCTGAAGACTTTCTGAAGACTTTGAAAGTGAATAAATTGGTGTGACCGTGAAGACTTGATATTCATACGAGGAACATGAAGCGTGAAGACTTTTGTTTTCGTAGTTTCATTTTCTCTTTCTTGAGTCATAGGAAACATCGTACTGTTAAAGGGGGTCGAGGAAAAACTAAAGAAAAGTTTCCAAGTGATGCTCATCTCAAAATCCTACACCTACCAATCCC
This sequence comes from Thinopyrum obtusiflorum, assembly GCA_036873465.1. Lineage (NCBI taxonomy): Eukaryota > Viridiplantae > Streptophyta > Magnoliopsida > Poales > Poaceae > Thinopyrum > Thinopyrum obtusiflorum. The sequence continues at coordinate 31,427 of JAAAWM010010907.1, read as the reverse complement.
TTCGTGTGAAGCCATTGGAAATCTCATACAGTTCAGTCAATTTCTTCAGTGATAGAGACGAAGTTCTTCTGGTCTCTGAGGAATTTGTTCTGACTGAGGAGTTAGGAATTTTCCAGTGCAGATTGCCTACAAGTGAGGAACATGATAGCCCTGAGGAATTTGAGCCTCAAATTTCTGACCGTTGTTGTGCTACGCGCCAGCTATCCCAAAATATCTACCCACCTGACGGTCATATCATTGAAGGGCATTTATGTCTTATCATGTCGGGCTGCTCCCTAGGCTATAAAAAGCCGTCCCCTACAACCACTAGCTGGTTGGCTGCTCCAAGAGAAACTGACACTTGTCATTGAGAGCATCCCATCCTCCGAGGACTTTGAGGGAAAATCATCAAGTGAGGAAAACCCAAACCCAAACACCTACAAACCCAAAGTGATTGAGCATCACTAAAGAAATTGTTCCTGAGTGGATCTGACGCTTGTTACCTTTGAAGACTGTGCATCTTCCAGACGGTTAGGGGGGGGGGGGGGGGGGGGGGGGGGGGGGGGGGGGGGGGGGGGGGGGGGGGGGGGGGGGGGGGGGGGGGGGGGGGGGGGGGGGGGGGGGGGGGGGGGGGGGGGGGGGGGGGGGGGGGGGGGGGGGGGGGGGGGGGGGGGGGGGGGGGGGGGGGGGGGGGGGGGGGGGGGGGGGGGGGGGGGGGGGGGGGGGGGGGGGGGGGGGGGGGGGGGGGGGGGGGGGGGGGGGGGGGGGGGGGGGGGGGGGGGGGGGGGGGGGGGGGGGGGGGGGGGGGGGGGGGGGGGGGGGGGGGGGGGGGGGGGGGGGGGGGGGGGGGGGGGGGGGGGGGGGGGGGGGGGGGGGGGGGGGGGGGGGGGGGGGGGGGGGGGGGGGGGGGGGGGGGGGGGGGGGGGGGGGGGGGGGGGGGGGGGGGGGGGGGGGGGGGGGGGGGGGGGGGGGGGGGGGGGGGGGGGGGGGGGGGGGGGGGGGGGGGGGGGGGGGGGGGGGGGGGGGGGGGGGGGGGGGGGGGGGGGGGGGGGGGGGGGGGGGGGGGGGGGGGGGGGGGGGGGGGGGGGGGGGGGGGGGGGGGGGGGGGGGGGGGGGGGGGGGGGGGGGGGGGGGGGGGGGGGGGGGGGGGGGGGGGGGGGGGGGGGGGGGGGGGGGGGGGGGGGGGGGGGGGGGGGGGGGGGGGGGGGGGGGGGGGGGGGGGGGGGGGGGGGGGGGGGGGGGGGGGGGGGGGGGGGGGGGGGGGGGGGGGGGGGGGGGGGGGGGGGGGGGGGGGGGGGGGGGGGGGGGGGGGGGGGGGGGGGGGGGGGGGGGGGGGGGGGGGGGGGGGGGGGGGGGGGGGGGGGGGGGGGGGGGGGGGGGGGGGGGGGGGGGGGGGGGGGGGGGGGGGGGGGGGGGGGGGGGGGGGGGGGGGGGGGGGGGGGGGGGGGGGGGGGGGGGGGGGGGGGGGGGGGGGGGGGGGGGGGGGGGGGGGGGGGGGGGGGGGGGGGGGGGGGGGGGGGGGGGGGGGGGGGGGGGGGGGGGGGGGGGGGGGGGGGGGGGGGGGGGGGGGGGGGGGGGGGGGGGGGGGGGGGGGGGGGGGGGGGGGGGGGGGGGGGGGGGGGGGGGGGGGGGGGGGGGGGGGGGGGGGGGGGGGGGGGGGGGGGGGGGGGGGGGGGGGGGGGGGGGGGGGGGGGGGGGGGGGGGGGGGGGGGGGGGGGGGGGGGGGGGGGGGGGGGGGGGGGGGGGGGGGGGGGGGGGGGGGGGGGGGGGGGGGGGGGGGGGGGGGGGGGGGGGGGGGGGGGGGGGGGGGGGGGGGGGGGGGGGGGGGGGGGGGGGGGGGGGGGGGGGGGGGGGGGGGGGGGGGGGGGGGGGGGGGGGGGGGGGGGGGGGGGGGGGGGGGGGGGGGGGGGGGGGGGGGGGGGGGGGGGGGGGGGGGGGGGGGGGGGGGGGGGGGGGGGGGGGGGGGGGGGGGGGGGGGGGGGGGGGGGGGGGGGGGGGGGGGGGGGGGGGGGGGGGGGGGGGGGGGGGGGGGGGGGGGGGGGGGGGGGGGGGGGGGGGGGGGGGGGGGGGGGGGGGGGGGGGGGGGGGGGGGGGGGGGGGGGGGGGGGGGGGGGGGGGGGGGGGGGGGGGGGGGGGGGGGGGGGGGGGGGGGGGGGGGGGGGGGGGGGGGGGGGGGGGGGGGGGGGGGGGGGGGGGGGGGGGGGGGGGGGGGGGGGGGGGGGGGGGGGGGGGGGGGGGGGGGGGGGGGGGGGGGGGGGGGGGGGGGGGGGGGGGGGGGGGGGGGGGGGGGGGGGGGGGGGGGGGGGGGGGGGGGGGGGGGGGGGGGGGGGGGGGGGGGGGGGGGGGGGGGGGGGGGGGGGGGGGGGGGGGGGGGGGGGGGGGGGGGGGGGGGGGGGGGGGGGGGGGGGGGGGGGGGGGGGGGGGGGGGGGGGGGGGGGGGGGGGGGGGGGGGGGGGGGGGGGGGGGGGGGGGGGGGGGGGGGGGGGGGGGGGGGGGGGGGGGGGGGGGGGGGGGGGGGGGGGGGGGGGGGGGGGGGGGGGGGGGGGGGGGGGGGGGGGGGGGGGGGGGGGGGGGGGGGGGGGGGGGGGGGGGGGGGGGGGGGGGGGGGGGGGGGGGGGGGGGGGGGGGGGGGGGGGGGGGGGGGGGGGGGGGGGGGGGGGGGGGGGGGGGGGGGGGGGGGGGGGGGGGGGGGGGGGGGGGGGGGGGGGGGGGGGGGGGGGGGGGGGGGGGGGGGGGGGGGGGGGGGGGGGGGGGGGGGGGGGGGGGGGGGGGGGGGGGGGGGGGGGGGGGGGGGGGGGGGGGGGGGGGGGGGGGGCCAATGAGAGGATTGATGGTGATGACGATGGTGATGATTTCCCCCTCCCGGAGGGATGTTTCCCCGGCAGAACAGCTCCACCGGAGCCCTAGATTGGTTTCGCCAGGTTCCACCTCGAGACGGCGGCGCTTCATCCCGAAAGCTTCCTTCTTATTTTTTCCATGGTGAAAGACTTCATATAGCCAAAGATGGGCACCGGAGGCCTGCCAGGGGGTAGGGCGCGCCCCGCACCCTCGTGGATGGTGGGTGGCCTCCCTCTGGTGCTTTCTTCGCCCAATATTTTTTATATATTCCAAAACTGACTTTCGTGGAGTTTCAGGACTTTTGGTGTTGTGCAGAATAGGTCTCTAATATTTGCTCCTTTTCCAGCCCAGAATTCCAACTGCCGGCATTCTCCCTCTTCATGTAAACCTTGTAAAATAAGAGAGAATAGGCATAAGTATTGTGACATAATGTGTAATAACAGCCCATAATGCAATAAATATCGATATAAAAGCATGATGCAAAATGGACGTATCAACTCCCCCAAGCTTAGACCTCGCTTGTCCTCAAGCGGAAGCCGATATCGAAAAATATGTCCACATGTTTAGAGATAGAGGTGTCGATAAAATAAAATTCGGACATGAGGGCATCATGATCATTCTTATAACAGCAACATGTATATATATTGTCATATGATTCCCATGCTAAAGTAACAATCTATTCACAATGTCAAGTATGAATCAGAAACTTCATTGAAAACTAAAAAACTATGATCTCGGTCATTGAAGCAATTGCAATTTATCATAACGTCGGAAAGAGTCAATATAAGAGCTTTTCAGCAAGTCCACATACTCAACTATCATTTAGTCTTTCACAATTGCTAACACTCACGCGATACTTATAGGTATGGAGTTTTAATCGGACACAGAGAAAGATAGGGGCTTATAGTGCTGCCTCCCAACCTTTTACCTCAAGGGTAATGTCAACAGTAATAGTTTTTGATAACTTACATCCAATTGGATATATATATATCAGGATCTTTCCAACACATAGTGCTTGCCAAAGGATAAAGTGTAAAAAGGAAAGGTGAAGATCACCGCGACTCTTGCATAAGGTATAAGACAAGAATAAAAGATAGGCCCTTCGCAAAGGGAAGGAGAGGTTGTCATGTGCTTTTATGGTTGGATGCACAAAATCTTAATGCAAAAGAACGTCACTTTATATTGCCACTTGTGATAGGGGCCTTTATTATGCAGTCCGTCGCTTTTATTGCTTCCTTATCACAAGATCGTATAAAGATTATTTTCTCCTCACTAATAGATCATACATATTTAGAGAGCAATTTTTATTGCATGCAACAATGACAACTTACTTGAAGGATCTTACTCAATCCATAGGTAGATATGGTGGACTCTCATGGCAAAACCGGGTTTAAGGATGTTTGGAAGCACAAGTAGTATCTCTACTTGGTGCAAACAATTTGGCTAGCATGAGGGGGAAAGGAAAGCTCAATATGTTGGATGATCCATGACAATATACTTTATTTCGGATATAAGAAAACATAACCCATTACGTTGTCTTCCTTGTCCAACATCAAATTTTTAGCATGTCATATTTTAATGAGTGCTCACAATCATAAAAGATGTCCAAGATAGTATATTTATATGTGAAAACCTCTCTTTCTTTATTACTTCCTATTAATTGCAACGATGACCAAAACTATGTTTGTCAACTCTCAACAACTTTTATTCATCATACTGTTTATATGTGAAGTCATTACTCTCCATAAGATCATTATGATCTCTTTAATTCTTTTTATTCTTTCTTTTATTCCCTCAAGATCATAGCAAGATAACCTAGCCTTCGACTCAAAACTAATCTTTATTATATATATAGCTCAAGGACTCGATTACATAGAAGGATCATAAAGCAAAACTCAAAACTAAATCATACTAAAACTTTATTCTACTAGATCAAGATATTAGCAAAAGGATCGAACTAAAAAAAGGTAAAGATAGGAGTGTGATGGTGATACGATACCGGGGCACCTCCCCCAAGCTTGGCAGTTGCCAAGGGGAGTGCCCATACCCATGTGTTTATGTCTCTTTCTTCAAAGGTGGTGATGTGATATTCTTGGCGATGATGCCCCTCAGGATACGATTCTCTTCCTCGAGCTTATTGACTTGCTGCTTGAGGTCCATTATTTCCTTACGGAGCTTACCCGTGATGGCTAAAGCTCCTTTCACCCATGGATGTTGCATAGCTACGGGAGAACAAGTAACACTCTTCTTCATATTTTCATAAGAACGAAATCTAACATTGGAAGGGATGACCGAGTTTGGAATAGCTGAGCTCTGTAGTTCCCCCATCGTGAATCCGGCTCAGAAATGAGAAGTAATTTCTTGATCCTTTTCAAGTCAGCCTCCATCTCTTCTTCCGTTGATGGCCCAAAGTGGTCAGCATCACTGTTTGCTCCTGGCCCCGGTGTCGGATGAGACACCCGACTCTCCCCGACTGACTCTTGAGAAGACATCTTGCTCTAATCTGCGGTGGAAACAACTCAAAATGAAAAACAGAGGATATTTGCGGGGTACGGTGGTCAAAACCTTCGGGAGATTATATAATGAATTTTTACCGACCAAAATAAGTATCGTGCAAGAAAACGGAGTCTGGAGAGCACACGAGGTGCCCACGAGGCAGGGGGCGCGCCCAGGGGGTAGGGCGCGCCCTCCACCCTCGTGGATGCCTCGTGTCCATTTCGGACTACTTCTTATTTTCCTATTTTCTTAAATATTCCAAAACGGAGAAAAATTGCTATTAGAACTATTTTGGAGTCGGGAGATTATATAATAAATTGTTTTGGCACCGGAACGATAGACCTCCTCGATAACGTAAGGACCTTCCCATTTAGAGAGGAGTTTTCCTGCAAAAAATCTTAAACGAGAGTTGTATAACAAAACATAATCACCTACATTAAACTCACGCTTTTGTATCCTTTTGTCATGCCATCTTTTAACTTTTTCTTTAAACAGTTTGGCATTCTCATAAGCCTGGGTTCTCCACTCATCAAGTGAGCTAATGTCAAATAGTCTCTTCTCACCGGCAAGTTTGAAATCATAATTGAGCTCTTTAATGGCCCAATATGCCTTATGTTCTAGTTCGAGAGGTAAATGACATGCTTTTCCATAAACCATTTTATACGGAGACATACCCATAGGATTTTTATATGCAGTTCTATAGGCCCATAATGCATCATCAAGTTTCTAAGACCAATTCTTTCCAGATCTATTAACAGTCTTTTGCAAAATTAATTTAATCTCCCTATTACTTAGTTCTACTTGACCACTAGATTGTGGATGGTATGGAGATGCAATTCTATGATTAACATCATACTTAACAAGCATTTTACGAAAGGCACCATGAATAAAATGTGAACCAAAATCAGTCATTAAGTATCTAGGGACTCCAAACCTCGGGAAAATAACTTCTTTAAGCATCTTAATAGAGGTGTTATGATCAGCACTACTAGTTGGAATAGCTTCTACCCACTTAGTAATGTAATCAACAGCAACTAAAATATGAAACGGTCCCATATAATCAAAGCCCCAAACATCAAATGGTTCAATAACAAGTGAATAGTTCATAGGCATTTCTTGACGTCTACTAATATTACCAATTCTTTGACTATCATCACACGACAAGACAAACTTACGGGCATCTTTGAAGAGAGTAGGCCGATAAAAACCGGATTGCAATACCTTATGTGCAGTCCTATCTCCAGCGTGGTGTCCTCCATAAGCCTCGGAGTGACACTTGCGTAGGATCTGTTCCTGTTCATGCTCAGGTACACAACGTATAATAACACCATCTAGTCCTTTATAAAGGTGTGGGTCATCCCAGAAGTAATGTCTTAAATCATAGAAACACTTTTTCTTTTGCTGGTATGTGAAACTAGGTAGTATAAATTTAGCAACAATGTAATTAGCATAATCAGCATACCATGGAGCAGTACAAGAAGCATTTATGACAGCTAATTGTTCATCAGGAAAGCTATCACCAATTGGTAGTGGGTCATCAAGAACATTCTCTAACCTAGATAAGTTGTCTACAACGGGGTTCTCAGCTCCCTTTATATCAATAATATGCAAATCAAATTCTTGTAGTAGGAGAACCCATCTAATAAGTCTAGGTTTAGCATCTTTCTTTTCCATAAGGTATTTAATAGCAGCATGATCAGTGTGAACAATTACTTTAGAATCAACAATATAAGGTCAGAACTTATCACAAGCAAATACAACTGCTAAAAATTCTTTTTCGGTAGTAGCATAATTTCTTTGGGCACTGTCTAGAGTTTTACTAGCATATTGGATAACATTTAATTTCTTATCAACTCTTTGTCCTAGAACAGCACCTACAACATAATCACTAGCATCACGCATAATTTCAAAGGGTAAATTCCAATCAGGTGGCTGAACAATAGGTGCAGAAATCAAGGCTTTCTTAAGTATTTCAAATGCTTCTACACAATCATCATCAAAGACAAAAGGCACATCTTTTTGTAAAAGATTAGTCAGATGCCTAGAAATTTTTGAGAAGTCTTTAATGAACCTCCTATAAAAACCGGCATGACCAAGGAAACTTCTTATACCTTTAATGTCCTTAGGACACGGCATCTTTTCAATAGCATCAACTTTAGCTTTATCAACTTCAATACCTCTTTCAGAAATTTTATGCCCCAAGACAATACCTTCATTAACCATAAAGTGGCACTTCTCCCAATTCAAGACAAGATTAGTTTCTTCACATCTCTGCAAAACTCGATCAAGGTTGCTTAAGCAATCATCAAAACAAGTTCCATATACGAAAAAATCATCCATGAAAACCTCAACAATCTTTTCACAAAAGTCAGAGAATATAGCAGTCATACATCTTTGAAAGGTAGCAGGTGCATTGTATAAACCAAAAGGCATACGTCTATAAGCAAAGGTACCGAAAGGGCAAGTAAAAGTGGTCTTTTCTTGATCCCCTTTTGACACAGGTATTTGAGAGAAACCAGAATAACCGTCTAGAAAGAAAAAATGTGTATGTTTGGATAATCTTTCTAGCATTTGATCAATAAAAGGTAAAGGGTAATGATCCTTTTTAGTAGCTTTATTTAGTTTGTGGAAATCAATTACCATTCTATAACCTATAACATTTCTTTGTGGGATCAATTCATCTTTGTCATTAGGAACAACAGTAATACCTCCCATCTTTGAGACACAATGGACAGGACTTACCCACTAACTATCAGCAACAGGATAAATTATACCTGCCTCCAGAAGCTTTAGTATTTCTTTTCTTACCACTTCTTTCATCTTAGGATTTAACCGTCGTTGGTGATCAACAACCGGTTTAGCGTCCTTCTCCAATTTTATTTTGTGCTGGCATAGAGTGGGACTAATGCCCTTAAGATCATCCAGAGTATATCCAATAGAAGCACGGTGCTTCTTCAGAGTTTTCAATAATTTCTCTTCTTCCTGCTCTGAAAGGTTAGCACTAATAATAACAGGATATATCTTCTTTTCATCAAGATAAGCATATTTAAGAGTATCAGGTAATGGTTTAAGCTCAAACACGGGATCACCCTTGGGTGGAGGAGGATCCCCTAGAATTTCAACAGGCAAGTTGTGTTTCAAAATAGGTCCCTGCTTAAAGAATACTTCATCTATTTCCCTTCTTTCATTCATAAACATATCATTTTCATGGTCTAACAAATATTGTTCTAAAGGATCATTAGGAGGCATGGCAATAGAAGCAAGACCAATAATTTCATCTTTACTAGGCAACTCTTTATCATGGGGTTGTCTACGAAATTTAGCAAAATTAAAATCATGAGACATATCCCCTAAGCCAATAGTAACAACATCCTTTTTTGCAATCTATCTTAGCATTAACAGTATTCAAGAAGGGTCTACCAAATATAATGGGACAAAAGTCATCTTGTGGGGAACCAAGAACAAGAAAATTAGTAGGATATTTAACTTTCCCACACAAGATTTCAACATCTCTAACAATCCCAATTGGTGAAATAGTATCTCTATTGGCAAGCTTAATTGTAACATCAATACCTTCTAACTCAGCAGGTGCAATATCATGGATAATTTCTTCGTATAAAGAATGAGGTATTGCACTCGCACTAGCACCCATATCACATAAGCTATGATAGCAATGATCTCCTATTTTAACAGAAATAATAGGCATGCCTACAACAGGTCTATGTTTATTTTTAGTATCGGGTCTAGCAATTCTAGCAGCTTCATCACAGAAGTAAATAACATGCCCATCAATATTATCGACCAAGAGATCTTTAACCATAGCAATAGTAGGTTCAACTTTAATTTGCTCAGAGGGTTTAGGTGTTCTAGCATTACTCTTACGAACCACAGTTGAAGCTTTAGCATAATCCTTTATTCTAACAGGGAAAGGTGGTTTCTCAATATAAGCGGTAGGAACAATAGGGTCAACTTTATAAGTGATAGTCTTTTCTTCAACTTTAATAGGTTCAACTACTTTTACTTTAATGGGAGGATGATATTTAAACCACTTCTCCTTAGGAAGATCAACATGAGTAGCAAATGATTCACAAAAAGAAGCTACTATCTCAGAGTCAAGTCCATATTTAGTGCTAAATTCACGGAAAAAATCGGTATCCATAAAAGATTTAACACAATCAAACTTAGGTGTTATACCTGACTCCTTACCTTCATCGAGTTCCCAATCTTCAGAGTTGCGTTTAATTATTTCCAATAAATCCCATCTGAATTCAATAGTCTTCATCATAAAAGAACCAGTACAAGAAGTATCGAGTATGGGGCGATTATTGAGAGAAAGCCGAGCATAAAAATTTTGAATAATAATTTCTCTTGAGAGCTCATGATTGGGGCATGAATATAACATTGACTTAAGCCTCCCCCAAGCTTGAGCGATGCTTTCTCCTTCATGAGGCCAAAAATTATATATATAATTACGATCACGATGAACCAGATGCATAGGATAAAACTTCTGATGAAATTCCAATTTCAATCGGTTGTAGTTCCATGATCCAATATCATCACATAGCCTAAACCATGTCAATGCCTTTCCCTTCAAATATAAAGGGAAGACCTTCTTCTTGATAACATCCTCGGGCATACCTGCAAGCTTAAATAATCCACAAACTTCATCCACATAGATTAGGTGCAAATCGGGATGCAATGTTTCGTCTCCTGTAAAAGGATTAGCTAGCAGTTTCTCTATCATACCCAAAGGAATTTCAAAGTAAACATTCTCAGTAGGTTCAGTAGGTTGAGGAGCAACTCTTTGCTCTACTGGTCGGGGTGAAGATACCCCGAACAAGCCCCTCAAAGGATTATATTCCATTGTAACAAGTGACAGTAAATTTCAGCACACTATATAAAGTTTTCCTTACCAAATTCCACTTACCAAAGGCGCTTCACTCCCCGGCAACGGTGCCAGAAAAGAGTCTTGATGACCCACAAGAATAGGGGATCTATCGTAGTCCTTTCGATAAGTAAGAGTGTCGAACCCAACGAGGTGCAGAAGGAAATGACAAGCGGTTTTCAGTAAGGTATTCTCTGCAAGCACTGAAATTATCGATAACAGATAGTTTTGTGATAAGGTAATTTGTAACGTGTAACAAGTAATAAAAGTAAATAAGTTGCAGCAAGGTGGCCCAATCCTTTTTGTTGCAAAGACAAGCCTAGACAAACTCTTATATAAAGGAAAGCGCTCCCGAGGGGGGGGGGGGGGGGGGGGGGGGGGGGGGGGGGGGGGGGGGGGGGGGGGGGGGGGGGGGGGGGGGGGGGGGGGGGGGGGGGGGGGGGGGGGGGGGGGGGGGGGGGGGGGGGGGGGGGGGGGGGGGGGGGGGGGGGGGGGTGATGTAGTCGTACGTATTCACGATCGACCGATCCCCAATGCCTTCCTCTAGGCCCAAATAATGGTGAAGTGTCATGTAGTCGACGTTCACATAACACCACTAGAGGGAAGACAACATACATCTCCTCAAAATATCGAACGAATACCAAATTCACATGACTACTTATAGCAAGACTTCTCCCATGTCCTCAGGAACAAACGTAACTACTCACAAATCATATTCATGTTCATAATCAGAGGGGTATTAATATGCATAAAGGATCTGAACATATGATCTTCCACCACACAAACCAACTAGCATCAACTACAAGGAGTAATCAATACTACTAGCAACCCACTGGTACCAATGTGAGGTTTTGGGACAAAGATTGGATACAAGAGATGAACTAGGGTTTTAGAGGAGATGGTGCTGGTGAAGATGTTGATGGAGATTGACCCCCTCCCGATGAGAGGATCGATGGTGATGACGATGGTGATGATTTCCCCCTCCCGGAGGGATGTTTCCCCGGCAGAACAGCTCCGCTGGAGCCCTAGATTGGTTTCGCCAGGTTCCGCCTCGAGACGGCGGCGCTTCATCCCGAAAGCTTCCTTCTTATTTTTTCCAGGGAGAAAGACTTCGTATAGCCAAAGATGGGCACCGGAGGCCTGCCAGGGGGCCCACGAGGCAGGGGGCACGCCCAGGGGGTAAGGCGCGCCCCCCACCCTCGTGGATGGTGGGTGGCCCCCCTCTGGTGCTTTCTTCGCCCAATATTTTTTATATATTCCAAAACTGACTTTCGTGGAGTTTCAGGACTTTTGGAGTTGTGCAGAATAGGTCTCTAATATTTGCTCCTTTTCCAGCCCAGAATTCCAGCTGCCGGCATTCTCCCTCTTCGCGTAAACCTTGTAAAATAAGAGAGAATAGGCATAAGTATTGTGCATAATGTGTAATAACAGCCCATAATGCAATGAATATCGATATAAAAGCATGATTGAAAATGGATGTATCAAGACCTACTAAACCAGTAAGTATTCAAAAATTCACATACTGCAAATGTACATAGCAACCTAAGTCACCACCCTTTGCTAGCAAAAATAACAAATGCATGTTTGCATATAATTTTCAGGAAAGCCATGAATGCAAAGAAAGATGATTTAGATGATGTATTGAAACTTGTATCATTCTTCAAAGACATGAAGGCAATCAATGATGAGTTTTTCTATGACATACAAGTAGACAAGGACAAGTCAATTAAAAACATTTTCTGGTCCAATGCAAGCTGCCGAGGAGCGTATCAAGACTTTGGTGATTGCGTAACATTCGACACAACTTACAAGACCAACAGATTTCATATGCCTCTGGGAGTGTTTGTTGGAACAAACCATCACTTGCAGTCAACGATATTTGTTGTTGCCCTGATCGGAGACGAAGATACAAAGTCATTCAAGTGGCTGTTCGATACATTTGTACGGTGCATGAACAACAAGCACCCAACTTGCATTCTAACAGGTGAGTTCAAAAAAAAAACTCTACAAGTTTCATCATCTTTTCAGTCTATGGCTCTGTATTGGGTACATTGGTTTTATCTGAAAATAATGTAAAGCAAACAGTTCAACCACAGTTAGCACAGAAGTTCAACAAAAATAGTATAAGAAGCAAAATTATATGTCACATGTTTAGAAAAAATATAGTTCTGGATGTGAAGTTCAAATAGAGGAACCATAGAAGTTCAAGGACACTGCTGTAAGAAAAAACATATGAAACATGTTCAGGAAAAATATAGTTTTGTATGTGAAGTTCAAGCACTGGTACCACAGTAGTTCAACAACACTGCTGTAAGAAAAAATTGGGTTACATTATTAGTTAGTAATAATGCTACCTTTGAAGTTCAAGTACTTGAACAACATAAGTTCAACAACACTGCTGTAAGGAAAATATATGTGACATTATTAGATAGTCCTACTGTTGGGGAACGTAGTAATTTCAAAAAAAATCCTACGCACACGCAAGATCATGGTGATGCATAGCAACAAGAGGGGAGAGTGTTGTCCACGTACCCTCGTAGACCATAAGCAAAAGCGTTATGACAACGCGGTTGATGTAGTCGTACGTATTCACGATCGACCGATCCTAGTACCGAACATACGGCACCTCCGCGATCTACACATGTTCAGCTCGGTGACGTCCCACGAACTCACGATCCAGCAGAGTGTCGAGGGAGAGCTTCGTCAGCACGACAACGTGATGACGGTGATGATGAAGCTACCGGCGCAGGGCTTCGCCTAAGCACTACGATGACCAAGCTGGATTATGGTGGAGGGGGGCACCGCACACGGCTGGAAACAATCAACTTGTGTGTTCTAGGGTGCCCCCTGCCCCCGTATATAAAGGAGCAAGGGGGGAGGCCGGCCGGCCTTGAGGTGCGCCAAGGAGAGGGGGGAGTCCTCCTCCTAGTAGGAGTAGGTCTCCCCCTTTCCTAGTCCAACTAGGAAGGGGGAAGAGGGAAGGAAGGAGAGGGAGAGAGAGGGAGGAAAGAGGGGGTGACGGTGTCCTGGACTAGGGGGTACTCACCATGTTATCTCCCGATCAGTTAGATTGGGCCGAGGACCCCATGGCCGCATACTCATGGGCCAGTTCGGACAACCCCTGCCGCATACAAGGAAGACTCCACAAGACTTGGCGCTCAAGACAAGGACTCTCCTAAACCCTAGGCCTCCGGTGTCTTATATAAACCGAGGCCAGGCTAGTCAATAGACGATCGGATATTCATTACTACAATCTCGTGGTAGATACATGTACTCTGTACTACACCCCATATGAATACAATCAAAAGCAGCATGTAGGGTATTATCTCTTCAAGAGAGCCCGAAGCTGGGTAAAATCCCGCGTTCATGTTACCATCGCTCCAAGACGCCTAGCTTAGGACCCCTACTACGAGATACGCCGGATATTGAACCGACATTGGTGCTTTCATTGAGAGTCTGCTGGGTGATCACCGCGGATCGATGGATGATCAGGTGATATTTTTTCAGTTAAATTTGTACCGTACAAACTATCTCCTTTGCAAAATTGTTGCTATCACGTCTGTGCAATTTTTGTCTGCGGCCAGATCGAGAATAAGAAATTCTGGGCAGCGGCGGTGGTGCAACCAATACGAAAACGGCAGCACATGGTTGGAAGATTTGTGGCGGCCGAGGACCTGCCCACGCGGAGTAGTACAGACGGGCTGGCCGACAGGAAGATCGGCAGCAATACAGAGGGAGGTTCCATCCTTCCTTTTTATACTTGTTGTTTAATGACAATCTTTTAGCTAGTGTTTTGTCCCATGCGTGTTGACGTACTGGATTGACTGGACCCTAGCGTGAGGAGTAGTACTATACTACTACTACTTGCTAGCCCTCACGTGAGATGTTAGATCTCCTGGTCCATATTGATTTTAATGTGATGACTAATGGCTACATCCCCGTTATTGTTAGCGGTCGGCTTCCTCGTACGAGTGCTAGGTTCAATGTATAATATTTTTCCTCGAGGAGCGAATTATTGCTTGGGCCAGTGGGGGGGGGGGGGGGGGGGGGGGGGGGGGGGGGGGGGGGGGGGGGGGGGGGGGGGGGGGGGGGGGGGGGGGGGGGGGGGGGGGGGGGGGGGGGGGGGGGGGGGGGGGGGGGGGGGGGGGGGGGGGGGGGGGGGGGGGGGGGGGGGGGGGGGGGGGGGGGGGGGGGGGGGGGGGGGGGGGGGGGGGGGGGGGGGGGGGGGGGGGGGGGGGGGGGGGGGGGGGGGGGGGGGGGGGGGGGGGGGGGGGGGGGGGGGGGGGGGGGGGGGGGGGGGGGGGGGGGGGGGGGGGGGGGGGGGGGGGGGGGGGGGGGGGGGGGGGGGGGGGGGGGGGGGGGGGGGGGGGGGGGGGGGGGGGGGGGGGGGGGGGGGGGGGGGGGGGGGGGGGGGGGGGGGGGGGGGGGGGGGGGGGGGGGGGGGGGGGGGGGGGGGGGGGGGGGGGGGGGGGGGGGGGGGGGGGGGGGGGGGGGGGGGGGGGGGGGGGGGGGGGGGGGGGGGGGGGGGGGGGGGGGGGGGGGGGGGGGGGGGGGGGGGGGGGGGGGGGGGGGGGGGGGGGGGGGGGGGGGGGGGGGGGGGGGGGGGGGGGGGGGGGGGGGGGGGGGGGGGGGGGGGGGGGGGGGGGGGGGGGGGGGGGGGGGGGGGGGGGGGGGGGGGGGGGGGGGGGGGGGGGGGGGGGGGGGGGGGGGGGGGGGGGGGGGGGGGGGGGGGGGGGGGGGGGGGGGGGGGGGGGGGGGGGGGGGGGGGGGGGGGGGGGGGGGGGGGGGGGGGGGGGGGGGGGGGGGGGGGGGGGGGGGGGGGGGGGGGGGGGGGGGGGGGGGGGGGGGGGGGGGGGGGGGGGGGGGGGGGGGGGGGGGGGGGGGGGGGGGGGGGGGGGGGGGGGGGGGGGGGGGGGGGGGGGGGGGGGGGGGGGGGGGGGGGGGGGGGGGGGGGGGGGGGGGGGGGGGGGGGGGGGGGGGGGGGGGGGGGGGGGGGGGGGGGGGGGGGGGGGGGGGGGGGGGGGGGGGGGGGGGGGGGGGGGGGGGGGGGGGGGGGGGGGGGGGGGGGGGGGGGGGGGGGGGGGGGGGGGGGGGGGGGGGGGGGGGGGGGGGGGGGGGGGGGGGGGGGGGGGGGGGGGGGGGGGGGGGGGGGGGGGGGGGGGGGGGGGGGGGGGGGGGGGGGGGGGGGGGGGGGGGGGGGGGGGGGGGGGGGGGGGGGGGGGGGGGGGGGGGGGGGGGGGGGGGGGGGGGGGGGGGGGGGGGGGGGGGGGGGGGGGGGGGGGGGGGGGGGGGGGGGGGGGGGGGGGGGGGGGGGGGGGGGGGGGGGGGGGGGGGGGGGGGGGGGGGGGGGGGGGGGGGGGGGGGGGGGGGGGGGGGGGGGGGGGGGGGGGGGGGGGGGGGGGGGGGGGGGGGGGGGGGGGGGGGGGGGGGGGGGGGGGGGGGGGGGGGGGGGGGGGGGGGGGGGGGGGGGGGGGGGGGGGGGGGGGGGGGGGGGGGGGGGGGGGGGGGGGGGGGGGGGGGGGGGGGGGGGGGGGGGGGGGGGGGGGGGGGGGGGGGGGGGGGGGGGGGGGGGGGGGGGGGGGGGGGGGGGGGGGGGGGGGGGGGGGGGGGGGGGGGGGGGGGGGGGGGGGGGGGGGGGGGGGGGGGGGGGGGGGGGGGGGGGGGGGGGGGGGGGGGGGGGGGGGGGGGGGGGGGGGGGGGGGGGGGGGGGGGGGGGGGGGGGGGGGGGGGGGGGGGGGGGGGGGGGGGGGGGGGGGGGGGGGGGGGGGGGGGGGGGGGGGGGGGGGGGGGGGGGGGGGGGGGGGGGGGGGGGGGGGGGGGGGGGGGGGGGGGGGGGGGGGGGGGGGGGGGGGGGGGGGGGGGGGGGGGGGGGGGGGGGGGGGGGGGGGGGGGGGGGGGGGGGGGGGGGGGGGGGGGGGGGGGGGGGGGGGGGGGGGGGGGGGGGGGGGGGGGGGGGGGGGGGGGGGGGGGGGGGGGGGGGGGGGGGGGGGGGGGGGGGGGGGGGGGGGGGGGGGGGGGGGGGGGGGGGGGGGGGGGGGGGGGGGGGGGGGGGGGGGGGGGGGGGGGGGGGGGGGGGGGGGGGGGGGGGGGGGGGGGGGGGGGGGGGGGGGGGGGGGGGGGGGGGGGGGGGGGGGGGGGGGGGGGGGGGGGGGGGGGGGGGGGGGGGGGGGGGGGGGGGGGGGGGGGGGGGGGGGGGGGGGGGGGGGGGGGGGGGGGGGGGGGGGGGGGGGGGGGGGGGGGGGGGGGGGGGGGGGGGGGGGGGGGGGGGGGGGGGGGGGGGGGGGGGGGGGGGGGGGGGGGGGGGGGGGGGGGGGGGGGGGGGGGGGGGGGGGGGGGGGGGGGGGGGGGGGGGGGGGGGGGGGGGGGGGGGGGGGGGGGGGGGGGGGGGGGGGGGGGGGGGGGGGGGGGGGGGGGGGGGGGGGGGGGGGGGGGGGGGGGGGGGGGGGGGGGGGGGGGGGGGGGGGGGGGGGGGGGGGGGGGGGGGGGGGGGGGGGGGGGGGGGGGGGGGGGGGGGGGGGGGGGGGGGGGGGGGGGGGGGGGGGGGGGGGGGGGGGGGGGGGGGGGGGGGGGGGGGGGGGGGGGGGGGGGGGGGGGGGGGGGGGGGGGGGGGGGGGGGGGGGGGGGGGGGGGGGGGGGGGGGGGGGGGGGGGGGGGGGGGGGGGGGGGGGGGGGGGGGGGGGGGGGGGGGGGGGGGGGGGGGGGGGGGGGGGGGGGGGGGGGGGGGGGGGGGGGGGGGGGGGGGGGGGGGGGGGGGGGGGGGGGGGGGGGGGGGGGGGGGGGGGGGGGGGGGGGGGGGGGGGGGGGGGGGGGGGGGGGGGGGGGGGGGGGGGGGGGGGGGGGGGGGGGGGGGGGGGGGGGGGGGGGGGGGGGGGGGGGGGGGGGGGGGGGGGGGGGGGGGGGGGGGGGGGGGGGGGGGGGGGGGGGGGGGGGGGGGGGGGGGGGGGGGGGGGGGGGGGGGGGGGGGGGGGGGGGGGGGGGGGGGGGGGGGGGGGGGGGGGGGGGGGGGGGGGGGGGGGGGGGGGGGGGGGGGGGGGGGGGGGGGGGGGGGGGGGGGGGGGGGGGGGGGGGGGGGGGGGGGGGGGGGGGGGGGGGGGGGGGGGGGGGGGGGGGGGGGGGGGGGGGGGGGGGGGGGGGGGGGGGGGGGGGGGGGGGGGGGGGGGGGGGGGGGGGGGGGGGGGGGGGGGGGGGGGGGGGGGGGGGGGGGGGGGGGGGGGGGGGGGGGGGGGGGGGGGGGGGGGGGGGGGGGGGGGGGGGGGGGGGGGGGGGGGGGGGGGGGGGGGGGGGGGGGGGGGGGGGGGGGGGGGGGGGGGGGGGGGGGGGGGGGGGGGGGGGGGGGGGGGGGGGGGGGGGGGGGGGGGGGGGGGGGGGGGGGGGGGGGGGGGGGGGGGGGGGGGGGGGGGGGGGGGGGGGGGGGGGGGGGGGGGGGGGGGGGGGGGGGGGGGGGGGGGGGGGGGGGGGGGGGGGGGGGGGGGGGGGGGGGGGGGGGGGGGGGGGGGGGGGGGGGGGGGGGGGGGGGGGGGGGGGGGGGGGGGGGGGGGGGGGGGGGGGGGGGGGGGGGGGGGGGGGGGGGGGGGGGGGGGGGGGGGGGGGGGGGGGGGGGGGGGGGGGGGGGGGGGGGGGGGGGGGGGGGGGGGGGGGGGGGGGGGGGGGGGGGGGGGGGGGGGGGGGGGGGGGGGGGGGGGGGGGGGGGGGGGGGGGGGGGGGGGGGGGGGGGGGGGGGGGGGGGGGGGGGGGGGGGGGGGGGGGGGGGGGGGGGGGGGGGGGGGGGGGGGGGGGGGGGGGGGGGGGGGGGGGGGGGGGGGGGGGGGGGGGGGGGGGGGGGGGGGGGGGGGGGGGGGGGGGGGGGGGGGGGGGGGGGGGGGGGGGGGGGGGGGGGGGGGGGGGGGGGGGGGGGGGGGGGGGGGGGGGGGGGGGGGGGGGGGGGGGGGGGGGGGGGGGGGGGGGGGGGGGGGGGGGGGGGGGGGGGGGGGGGGGGGGGGGGGGGGGGGGGGGGGGGGGGGGGGGGGGGGGGGGGGGGGGGGGGGGGGGGGGGGGGGGGGGGGGGGGGGGGGGGGGGGGGGGGGGGGGGGGGGGGGGGGGGGGGGGGGGGGGGGGGGGGGGGGGGGGGGGGGGGGGGGGGGGGGGGGGGGGGGGGGGGGGGGGGGGGGGGGGGGGGGGGGGGGGGGGGGGGGGGGGGGGGGGGGGGGGGGGGGGGGGGGGGGGGGGGGGGGGGGGGGGGGGGGGGGGGGGGGGGGGGGGGGGGGGGGGGGGGGGGGGGGGGGGGGGGGGGGGGGGGGGGGGGGGGGGGGGGGGGGGGGGGGGGGGGGGGGGGGGGGGGGGGGGGGGGGGGGGGGGGGGGGGGGGGGGGGGGGGGGGGGGGGGGGGGGGGGGGGGGGGGGGGGGGGGGGGGGGGGGGGGGGGGGGGGGGGGGGGGGGGGGGGGGGGGGGGGGGGGGGGGGGGGGGGGGGGGGGGGGGGGGGGGGGGGGGGGGGGGGGGGGGGGGGGGGGGGGGGGGGGGGGGGGGGGGGGGGGGGGGGGGGGGGGGGGGGGGGGGGGGGGGGGGGGGGGGGGGGGGGGGGGGGGGGGGGGGGGGGGGGGGGGGGGGGGGGGGGGGGGGGGGGGGGGGGGGGGGGGGGGGGGGGGGGGGGGGGGGGGGGGGGGGGGGGGGGGGGGGGGGGGGGGGGGGGGGGGGGGGGGGGGGGGGGGGGGGGGGGGGGGGGGGGGGGGGGGGGGGGGGGGGGGGGGGGGGGGGGGGGGGGGGGGGGGGGGGGGGGGGGGGGGGGGGGGGGGGGGGGGGGGGGGGGGGGGGGGGGGGGGGGGGGGGGGGGGGGGGGGGGGGGGGGGGGGGGGGGGGGGGGGGGGGGGGGGGGGGGGGGGGGGGGGGGGGGGGGGGGGGGGGGGGGGGGGGGGGGGGGGGGGGGGGGGGGGGGGGGGGGGGGGGGGGGGGGGGGGGGGGGGGGGGGGGGGGGGGGGGGGGGGGGGGGGGGGGGGGGGGGGGGGGGGGGGGGGGGGGGGGGGGGGGGGGGGGGGGGGGGGGGGGGGGGGGGGGGGGGGGGGGGGGGGGGGGGGGGGGGGGGGGGGGGGGGGGGGGGGGGGGGGGGGGGGGGGGGGGGGGGGGGGGGGGGGGGGGGGGGGGGGGGGGGGGGGGGGGGGGGGGGGGGGGGGGGGGGGGGGGGGGGGGGGGGGGGGGGGGGGGGGGGGGGGGGGGGGGGGGGGGGGGGGGGGGGGGGGGGGGGGGGGGGGGGGGGGGGGGGGGGGGGGGGGGGGGGGGGGGGGGGGGGGGGGGGGGGGGGGGGGGGGGGGGGGGGGGGGGGGGGGGGGGGGGGGGGGGGGGGGGGGGGGGGGGGGGGGGGGGGGGGGGGGGGGGGGGGGGGGGGGGAAATTTGTATGTACTGTGTGGTGAATTGCATTGAAAATCCTTATATTGCCAATTACATAAAGACAAGAAAACAAATAGAAGATGAAGAGAATACTAATGAAAGGGAAGCGACTTCCCAATATCCTCCTATTATTTCTTATGATGAATCAGGTAACGAGGAGGAGCTTTCTATCCAACCAATCTCATTAATAAGGAGCTCCAAAAAGAGGTTTGAACCCACACATGATGCGAAGAAGCAAAAGAAAAGACGTAGAAGCAAAGGTAAAAAGGTATCCCTCCCAAATGATGTTGCTCCTATTACTCATTCCGATGATGATAATTGCTATACTATTAGTGCTGTCCATACTATTAATGATGAGAGTGATTATGCTTTTGATATGAAAAGGCCCAAGCTTGGGGATGCTATGTTTGATGAGCATGACATGTTTGAGAATTTATTTGCTGCAATTAATGTTTGTCCCAAGCTTGGGGATGCTATGTTTCATGAACATGATATATTTAACCTCCCAAGTTTTGATATGCAAATTTATTATGATGATAACATGCCTCATATTTATGATGATTAGGGGGGGGGGGGGGGGGGGGGGGGGGGGGGGGGGGGGGGGGGGGGGGGGGGGGGGGGGGGGGGGGGGGGGGGGGGGGGGGGGGGGGGGGGGGGGGGGGGGGGGGGGGGGGGGGGGGGGGGGGGGGGGGGGGGGGGGGGGGGGGGGGGGGGGGGGGGGGGGGGGGGGGGGGGGGGGGGGGGGGGGGGGGGGGGGGGGGGGGGGGGGGGGGGGGGGGGGGGGGGGGGGGGGGGGGGGGGGGGGGGGGGGGGGGGGGGGGGGGGGGGGGGGGGGGGGGGGGGGGGGGGGGGGGGGGGGGGGGGGGGGGGGGGGGGGGGGGGGGGGGGGGGGGGGGGGGGGGGGGGGGGGGGGGGGGGGGGGGGGGGGGGGGGGGGGGGGGGGGGGGGGGGGGGGGGGGGGGGGGGGGGGGGGGGGGGGGGGGGGGGGGGGGGGGGGGGGGGGGGGGGGGGGGGGGGGGGGGGGGGGGGGGGGGGGGGGGGGGGGGGGGGGGGGGGGGGGGGGGGGGGGGGGGGGGGGGGGGGGGGGGGGGGGGGGGGGGGGGGGGGGGGGGGGGGGGGGGGGGGGGGGGGGGGGGGGGGGGGGGGGGGGGGGGGGGGGGGGGGGGGGGGGGGGGGGGGGGGGGGGGGGGGGGGGGGGGGGGGGGGGGGGGGGGGGGGGGGGGGGGGGGGGGGGGGGGGGGGGGGGGGGGGGGGGGGGGGGGGGGGGGGGGGGGGGGGGGGGGGGGGGGGGGGGGGGGGGGGGGGGGGGGGGGGGGGGGGGGGGGGGGGGGGGGGGGGGGGGGGGGGGGGGGGGGGGGGGGGGGGGGGGGGGGGGGGGGGGGGGGGGGGGGGGGGGGGGGGGGGGGGGGGGGGGGGGGGGGGGGGGGGGGGGGGGGGGGGGGGGGGGGGGGGGGGGGGGGGGGGGGGGGGGGGGGGGGGGGGGGGGGGGGGGGGGGGGGGGGGGGGGGGGGGGGGGGGGGGGGGGGGGGGGGGGGGGGGGGGGGGGGGGGGGGGGGGGGGGGGGGGGGGGGGGGGGGGGGGGGGGGGGGGGGGGGGGGGGGGGGGGGGGGGGGGGGGGGGGGGGGGGGGGGGGGGGGGGGGGGGGGGGGGGGGGGGGGGGGGGGGGGGGGGGGGGGGGGGGGGGGGGGGGGGGGGGGGGGGGGGGGGGGGGGGGGGGGGGGGGGGGGGGGGGGGGGGGGGGGGGGGGGGGGGGGGGGGGGGGGGGGGGGGGGGGGGGGGGGGGGGGGGGGGGGGGGGGGGGGGGGGGGGGGGGGGGGGGGGGGGGGGGGGGGGGGGGGGGGGGGGGGGGGGGGGGGGGGGGGGGGGGGGGGGGGGGGGGGGGGGGGGGGGGGGGGGGGGGGGGGGGGGGGGGGGGGGGGGGGGGGGGGGGGGGGGGGGGGGGGGGGGGGGGGGGGGGGGGGGGGGGGGGGGGGGGGGGGGGGGGGGGGGGGGGGGGGGGGGGGGGGGGGGGGGGGGGGGGGGGGGGGGGGGGGGGGGGGGGGGGGGGGGGGGGGGGGGGGGGGGGGGGGGGGGGGGGGGGGGGGGGGGGGGGGGGGGGGGGGGGGGGGGGGGGGGGGGGGGGGGGGGGGGGGGGGGGGGGGGGGGGGGGGGGGGGGGGGGGGGGGGGGGGGGGGGGGGGGGGGGGGGGGGGGGGGGGGGGGGGGGGGGGGGGGGGGGGGGGGGGGGGGGGGGGGGGGGGGGGGGGGGGGGGGGGGGGGGGGGGGGGGGGGGGGGGGGGGGGGGGGGGGGGGGGGGGGGGGGGGGGGGGGGGGGGGGGGGGGGGGGGGGGGGGGGGGGGGGGGGGGGGGGGGGGGGGGGGGGGGGGGGGGGGGGGGGGGGGGGGGGGGGGGGGGGGGGGGGGGGGGGGGGGGGGGGGGGGGGGGGGGGGGGGGGGGGGGGGGGGGGGGGGGGGGGGGGGGGGGGGGGGGGGGGGGGGGGGGGGGGGGGGGGGGGGGGGGGGGGGGGGGGGGGGGGGGGGGGGGGGGGGGGGGGGGGGGGGGGGGGGGGGGGGGGGGGGGGGGGGGGGGGGGGGGGGGGGGGGGGGGGGGGGGGGGGGGGGGGGGGGGGGGGGGGGGGGGGGGGGGGGGGGGGGGGGGGGGGGGGGGGGGGGGGGGGGGGGGGGGGGGGGGGGGGGGGGGGGGGGGGGGGGGGGGGGGGGGGGGGGGGGGGGGGGGGGGGGGGGGGGGGGGGGGGGGGGGGGGGGGGGGGGGGGGGGGGGGGGGGGGGGGGGGGGGGGGGGGGGGGGGGGGGGGGGGGGGGGGGGGGGGGGGGGGGGGGGGGGGGGGGGGGGGGGGGGGGGGGGGGGGGGGGGGGGGGGGGGGGGGGGGGGGGGGGGGGGGGGGGGGGGGGGGGGGGGGGGGGGGGGGGGGGGGGGGGGGGGGGGGGGGGGGGGGGGGGGGGGGGGGGGGGGGGGGGGGGGGGGGGGGGGGGGGGGGGGGGGGGGGGGGGGGGGGGGGGGGGGGGGGGGGGGGGGGGGGGGGGGGGGGGGGGGGGGGGGGGGGGGGGGGGGGGGGGGGGGGGGGGGGGGGGGGGGGGGGGGGGGGGGGGGGGGGGGGGGGGGGGGGGGGGGGGGGGGGGGGGGGGGGGGGGGGGGGGGGGGGGGGGGGGGGGGGGGGGGGGGGGGGGGGGGGGGGGGGGGGGGGGGGGGGGGGGGGGGGGGGGGGGGGGGGGGGGGGGGGGGGGGGGGGGGGGGGGGGGGGGGGGGGGGGGGGGGGGGGGGGGGGGGGGGGGGGGGGGGGGGGGGGGGGGGGGGGGGGGGGGGGGGGGGGGGGGGGGGGGGGGGGGGGGGGGGGGGGGGGGGGGGGGGGGGGGGGGGGGGGGGGGGGGGGGGGGGGGGGGGGGGGGGGGGGGGGGGGGGGGGGGGGGGGGGGGGGGGGGGGGGGGGGGGGGGGGGGGGGGGGGGGGGGGGGGGGGGGGGGGGGGGGGGGGGGGGGGGGGGGGGGGGGGGGGGGGGGGGGGGGGGGGGGGGGGGGGGGGGGGGGGGGGGGGGGGGGGGGGGGGGGGGGGGGGGGGGGGGGGGGGGGGGGGGGGGGGGGGGGGGGGGGGGGGGGGGGGGGGGGGGGGGGGGGGGGGGGGGGGGGGGGGGGGGGGGGGGGGGGGGGGGGGGGGGGGGGGGGGGGGGGGGGGGGGGGGGGGGGGGGGGGGGGGGGGGGGGGGGGGGGGGGGGGGGGGGGGGGGGGGGGGGGGGGGGGGGGGGGGGGGGGGGGGGGGGGGGGGGGGGGGGGGGGGGGGGGGGGGGGGGGGGGGGGGGGGGGGGGGGGGGGGGGGGGGGGGGGGGGGGGGGGGGGGGGGGGGGGGGGGGGGGGGGGGGGGGGGGGGGGGGGGGGGGGGGGGGGGGGGGGGGGGGGGGGGGGGGGGGGGGGGGGGGGGGGGGGGGGGGGGGGGGGGGGGGGGGGGGGGGGGGGGGGGGGGGGGGGGGGGGGGGGGGGGGGGGGGGGGGGGGGGGGGGGGGGGGGGGGGGGGGGGGGGGGGGGGGGGGGGGGGGGGGGGGGGGGGGGGGGGGGGGGGGGGGGGGGGGGGGGGGGGGGGGGGGGGGGGGGGGGGGGGGGGGGGGGGGGGGGGGGGGGGGGGGGGGGGGGGGGGGGGGGGGGGGGGGGGGGGGGGGGGGGGGGGGGGGGGGGGGGGGGGGGGGGGGGGGGGGGGGGGGGGGGGGGGGGGGGGGGGGGGGGGGGGGGGGGGGGGGGGGGGGGGGGGGGGGGGGGGGGGGGGGGGGGGGGGGGGGGGGGGGGGGGGGGGGGGGGGGGGGGGGGGGGGGGGGGGGGGGGGGGGGGGGGGGGGGGGGGGGGGGGGGGGGGGGGGGGGGGGGGGGGGGGGGGGGGGGGGGGGGGGGGGGGGGGGGGGGGGGGGGGGGGGGGGGGGGGGGGGGGGGGGGGGGGGGGGGGGGGGGGGGGGGGGGGGGGGGGGGGGGGGGGGGGGGGGGGGGGGGGGGGGGGGGGGGGGGGGGGGGGGGGGGGGGGGGGGGGGGGGGGGGGGGGGGGGGGGGGGGGGGGGGGGGGGGGGGGGGGGGGGGGGGGGGGGGGGGGGGGGGGGGGGGGGGGGGGGGGGGGGGGGGGGGGGGGGGGGGGGGGGGGGGGGGGGGGGGGGGGGGGGGGGGGGGGGGGGGGGGGGGGGGGGGGGGGGGGGGGGGGGGGGGGGGGGGGGGGGGGGGGGGGGGGGGGGGGGGGGGGGGGGGGGGGGGGGGGGGGGGGGGGGGGGGGGGGGGGGGGGGGGGGGGGGGGGGGGGGGGGGGGGGGGGGGGGGGGGGGGGGGGGGGGGGGGGGGGGGGGGGGGGGGGGGGGGGGGGGGGGGGGGGGGGGGGGGGGGGGGGGGGGGGGGGGGGGGGGGGGGGGGGGGGGGGGGGGGGGGGGGGGGGGGGGGGGGGGGGGGGGGGGGGGGGGGGGGGGGGGGGGGGGGGGGGGGGGGGGGGGGGGGGGGGGGGGGGGGGGGGGGGGGGGGGGGGGGGGGGGGGGGGGGGGGGGGGGGGGGGGGGGGGGGGGGGGGGGGGGGGGGGGGGGGGGGGGGGGGGGGGGGGGGGGGGGGGGGGGGGGGGGGGGGGGGGGGGGGGGGGGGGGGGGGGGGGGGGGGGGGGGGGGGGGGGGGGGGGGGGGGGGGGGGGGGGGGGGGGGGGGGGGGGGGGGGGGGGGGGGGGGGGGGGGGGGGGGGGGGGGGGGGGGGGGGGGGGGGGGGGGGGGGGGGGGGGGGGGGGGGGGGGGGGGGGGGGGGGGGGGGGGGGGGGGGGGGGGGGGGGGGGGGGGGGGGGGGGGGGGGGGGGGGGGGGGGGGGGGGGGGGGGGGGGGGGGGGGGGGGGGGGGGGGGGGGGGGGGGGGGGGGGGGGGGGGGGGGGGGGGGGGGGGGGGGGGGGGGGGGGGGGGGGGGGGGGGGGGGGGGGGGGGGGGGGGGGGGGGGGGGGGGGGGGGGGGGGGGGGGGGGGGGGGGGGGGGGGGGGGGGGGGGGGGGGGGGGGGGGGGGGGGGGGGGGGGGGGGGGGGGGGGGGGGGGGGGGGGGGGGGGGGGGGGGGGGGGGGGGGGGGGGGGGGGGGGGGGGGGGGGGGGGGGGGGGGGGGGGGGGGGGGGGGGGGGGGGGGGGGGGGGGGGGGGGGGGGGGGGGGGGGGGGGGGGGGGGGGGGGGGGGGGGGGGGGGGGGGGGGGGGGGGGGGGGGGGGGGGGGGGGGGGGGGGGGGGGGGGGGGGGGGGGGGGGGGGGGGGGGGGGGGGGGGGGGGGGGGGGGGGGGGGGGGGGGGGGGGGGGGGGGGGGGGGGGGGGGGGGGGGGGGGGGGGGGGGGGGGGGGGGGGGGGGGGGGGGATGCAAAGCCACAAGCTTGGGGATGCTATGTTTGATGAAGATGATATTTTTAGTCTCCCAAGTTTTGATGAGAAAATTTATTATGATGATAGCATGCCTCCTTTTTATGATGATTATGTTTATGAAAGTGGTTTCGGAGAGGTCATGACTTTATTTAGTGATGAATCCACTATTTCGGAAGAGGTTCCAATTGATTATGAGAACAAAGTTGCTACCTATGATGATTATTGTGATGACATGTATGCTATAAAGAACAATGATAACCATGAAACTTGTCATCTTGATTTTAATTTTCAATTGGATTATGCCTCACATGATAGTTATTTTGTTGAGTTTGCTCCCACTACTATTCATGAGAAGAAATTTGCTTATGTGGAGAGTAATAAAAACTATATGCTTGTAGATCATGCAAAGAATGCTTTATGTGATGGTTATATTGTTGAATTTATTCATGATGCTACTGAAAATTATTATGAGGGAGGAATATATGCTTGTAGGAATTGCAATAATATCAAGTTTCCTCTCTATGTGTTGAAAATCTTGAAGCTATGCTTGTTTTGTTTTCCTATGCTAGTTGATTCTTGTTCCCATAAGTTGTTTGCTCACAAAATCCCTATGCATAGGAAGTGGGTTAGGCTTAAATGTGTTAGTAATATGCTTCATGATGCTCTCTTTATGTTTCAATTCTTATCTTTTATGCGAGCATCATTGAAACACTACAAAAAAAATGCACTTCCGTGATGATACGTGTTTGTCACAGTAGGTCACGTTTTCTGTCATGCATGTACATCCATGACAAATTTATGACAGAATCAAGATAGTCATACCTGTGCTGTCGTAGAAGTGTTCCATGACATTACCAAAATTATCATCACGGAAGTGTCCACTTCCATGACGATAAATCACGCGTCACAGAAGTGCTTTCGTCAAGGGTGACCGACACGTGGCATCCACCGTAACGGAACGTCGTTATGCTATCGGGTCCAGTTTTGGATCCGATAACCCATTAAAAGCCCGGACCAATGGGGATTTTCCACGTGTAAAATCATCATTGGCTGTAGGAAACACGTGTCAGCTCCGCGTTGGCACAGGTGTCACTCATCCAATGGGCGAGATGCGCCTATGATATGTTAACACATGGACCGGCCCAAAAGTGTCCCATAAGGTTTAAATGGGCCGGCCCAACTAAAGGCCCAGAAGATTTTGCGGACCATAATGGGCCGGCCCAGCTAAAGGCCCACAAGATTTTGCGGGCCATAATGGGTCAGCCCAGGTAAAGGCCCACAAGATTTTTGCGGGCCATAATGGGCCGGCCCAGGTGAAGGCCCACAAGATTTTTGTGGACCATAATGGGCTGGCCCAGCTAAAGGCCCACGAGATTTCGCCGACATTAATGGGCCGGCCCAGCTGTAGGCCCACAAGATTTTGAGGACCCTAGTAGGCCGGCCCATTAACTGGCTGCCACGTTTCGGGCCTAATAATGGCCCATATGAGATCCGGCCCGTTAAAAGCCTACCACGTTCTGGGCCAAATTACGGCCCAGATCAGGTCCAGCCCTTTAAGAGGCTTTGGGCTAAATTATGGCCCATATCAGATTCGGCCCGTCAACTGGACGCTATGCTTTTGGGCCCACTTGCTAAAGGACCATTTAGTAATTCGGCCTGATATTAGTTTCGGCCTGTTAAGGGCCCGTTTAACATTTCGGCCCTATATTAATTTCGGCCTGTTAAAAGCCTGTCATATAGTTGGGCCTAACTACGGCCCGGTTTGCATCCGGCCTGCTCGCAGCCGATAATCTGATTGGGCCAAACAAGGACCGAGACAATTTTGGCCTGTTATAAGCCCATGATTTGGTTGGCACATTCATGGGCCGGGGTCTATTTCGGCCTGCTGCCGGCCCGTGAGCTGTTCGGCACGTTTCAGGCCCAACCTACTTTTCAGCCTCCTAAAGGCCCATTGAGTTTTCTTGGGAAAATAGGGCCGGCGGTTTACTCGGCCTATTAAAGGCCCGAATCTACTAGTGGGCCAGTTTACATTTAGGCCTGTTAACGGACCAAGATGACGGGGCCCATGATGCGGATCATACATGGTGATTTGCATGACGGCCGTTTGGCCAGTTTACTACGAAGACAGGATATATATACAGTAAAATAACTGCAGCATCGTGAATAAGAAAAAAACCTAGACTATACAATAAAGAAATTACGGCATATTACATCCACTGGGCATCAAAGTTCGCCACTATGATAATAAAGCACAAGCAGACAGCAGATTACATACACTGGGCATCAAAGATCGCCACCAGTGCAACTAAATACGCCGACAAAATAATATACAAAACCGGCAGCACTTCAATAGAGTTCAAGAAAGGTTAGCCCTGCTCGGGAGCTGCAGCGCAAGCAGCTGAGCAAGCTGGTGAGACTCCCCCCCCCCCCCCCCCCCCCCCCCCCCCCCCCCCCCCCCCCCCCCCCCCCCCCCCCCCCCCCCCCCCCCCCCCCCCCCCCCCCCCCCCCCCCCCCCCCCCCCCCCCCCCCCCCCCCCCCCCCCCCCCCCCCCCCCCCCCCCCCCCCCCCCCCCCCCCCCCCCCCCCCCCCCCCCCCCCCCCCCCCCCCCCCCCCCCCCCCCCCCCCCCCCCCCCCCCCCCCCCCCCCCCCCCCCCCCCCCCCCCCCCCCCCCCCCCCCCCCCCCCCCCCCCCCCCCCCCCCCCCCCCCCCCCCCCCCCCCCCCCCCCCCCCCCCCCCCCCCCCCCCCCCCCCCCCCCCCCCCCCCCCCCCCCCCCCCCCCCCCCCCCCCCCCCCCCCCCCCCCCCCCCCCCCCCCCCCCCCCCCCCCCCCCCCCCCCCCCCCCCCCCCCCCCCCCCCCCCCCCCCCCCCCCCCCCCCCCCCCCCCCCCCCCCCCCCCCCCCCCCCCCCCCCCCCCCCCCCCCCCCCCCCCCCCCCCCCCCCCCCCCCCCCCCCCCCCCCCCCCCCCCCCCCCCCCCCCCCCCCCCCCCCCCCCCCCCCCCCCCCCCCCCCCCCCCCCCCCCCCCCCCCCCCCCCCCCCCCCCCCCCCCCCCCCCCCCCCCCCCCCCCCCCCCCCCCCCCCCCCCCCCCCCCCCCCCCCCCCCCCCCCCCCCCCCCCCCCCCCCCCCCCCCCCCCCCCCCCCCCCCCCCCCCCCCCCCCCCCCCCCCCCCCCCCCCCCCCCCCCCCCCCCCCCCCCCCCCCCCCCCCCCCCCCCCCCCCCCCCCCCCCCCCCCCCCCCCCCCCCCCCCCCCCCCCCCCCCCCCCCCCCCCCCCCCCCCCCCCCCCCCCCCCCCCCCCCCCCCCCCCCCCCCCCCCCCCCCCCCCCCCCCCCCCCCCCCCCCCCCCCCCCCCCCCCCCCCCCCCCCCCCCCCCCCCCCCCCCCCCCCCCCCCCCCCCCCCCCCCCCCCCCCCCCCCCCCCCCCCCCCCCCCCCCCCCCCCCCCCCCCCCCCCCCCCCCCCCCCCCCCCCCCCCCCCCCCCCCCCCCCCCCCCCCCCCCCCCCCCCCCCCCCCCCCCCCCCCCCCCCCCCCCCCCCCCCCCCCCCCCCCCCCCCCCCCCCCCCCCCCCCCCCCCCCCCCCCCCCCCCCCCCCCCCCCCCCCCCCCCCCCCCCCCCCCCCCCCCCCCCCCCCCCCCCCCCCCCCCCCCCCCCCCCCCCCCCCCCCCCCCCCCCCCCCCCCCCCCCCCCCCCCCCCCCCCCCCCCCCCCCCCCCCCCCCCCCCCCCCCCCCCCCCCCCCCCCCCCCCCCCCCCCCCCCCCCCCCCCCCCCCCCCCCCCCCCCCCCCCCCCCCCCCCCCCCCCCCCCCCCCCCCCCCCCCCCCCCCCCCCCCCCCCCCCCCCCCCCCCCCCCCCCCCCCCCCCCCCCCCCCCCCCCCCCCCCCCCCCCCCCCCCCCCCCCCCCCCCCCCCCCCCCCCCCCCCCCCCCCCCCCCCCCCCCCCCCCCCCCCCCCCCCCCCCCCCCCCCCCCCCCCCCCCCCCCCCCCCCCCCCCCCCCCCCCCCCCCCCCCCCCCCCCCCCCCCCCCCCCCCCCCCCCCCCCCCCCCCCCCCCCCCCCCCCCCCCCCCCCCCCCCCCCCCCCCCCCCCCCCCCCCCCCCCCCCCCCCCCCCCCCCCCCCCCCCCCCCCCCCCCCCCCCCCCCCCCCCCCCCCCCCCCCCCCCCCCCCCCCCCCCCCCCCCCCCCCCCCCCCCCCCCCCCCCCCCCCCCCCCCCCCCCCCCCCCCCCCCCCCCCCCCCCCCCCCCCCCCCCCCCCCCCCCCCCCCCCCCCCCCCCCCCCCCCCCCCCCCCCCCCCCCCCCCCCCCCCCCCCCCCCCCCCCCCCCCCCCCCCCCCCCCCCCCCCCCCCCCCCCCCCCCCCCCCCCCCCCCCCCCCCCCCCCCCCCCCCCCCCCCCCCCCCCCCCCCCCCCCCCCCCCCCCCCCCCCCCCCCCCCCCCCCCCCCCCCCCCCCCCCCCCCCCCCCCCCCCCCCCCCCCCCCCCCCCCCCCCCCCCCCCCCCCCCCCCCCCCCCCCCCCCCCCCCCCCCCCCCCCCCCCCCCCCCCCCCCCCCCCCCCCCCCCCCCCCCCCCCCCCCCCCCCCCCCCCCCCCCCCCCCCCCCCCCCCCCCCCCCCCCCCCCCCCCCCCCCCCCCCCCCCCCCCCCCCCCCCCCCCCCCCCCCCCCCCCCCCCCCCCCCCCCCCCCCCCCCCCCCCCCCCCCCCCCCCCCCCCCCCCCCCCCCCCCCCCCCCCCCCCCCCCCCCCCCCCCCCCCCCCCCCCCCCCCCCCCCCCCCCCCCCCCCCCCCCCCCCCCCCCCCCCCCCCCCCCCAAAAATAAACAGCTGTTGCAGTCATGCCTAACCAAATATACACAACAAAGTCTGAAGGCTTGAGAAGGACAAACTTACATTATTGGTGAAGGCAGGCTCTATAAAGCCCTTGTCCATGCTGATGGGGGGAAATTCAAGAAGTTTACCACAGAATCTTCTTCATAAGCATTGCCTTTATTCTACATTTTGTTAAGAGTAAATATAGATGTGACAATATAAGAAAAAATGGAGAATATTTAAGATAAGATGAAGAGTGATGCTACATAACCAAGTAGCTATAAATGTAAGTACAGCGATACAGGCAAAAGGTACAGCCAAGAGCAATGCAAAGCTAAACTTCTTCAGTACCATCGGTGTTATCCAACCTTATGGTAAGAGTAAATATAGATGGTAAGAGTAAATATAGATCTTATGTGTAGAAAATGGAGGGCAAAGGAAAACAAGCTGCAGAGTGATGGTACATGAACAACTACCTGTCAATATAAGTACACTGATAAAGGACAGCAGGTACTTACAAGAACAATGCAGAGCTAAAAAATTTCATTGGCATTGGATATATTCTACACTAATGTAACCATTCATACAGATCAAATAATTTGGAGCGAACAATTGATAAGCAAGCTATCATGCATACTGCTGTCACATAATGAACCAGGTATGTATGCAAGTACAGTGATACAGGACAACAGGTACTAACAAGAGCAAAGCAGCGGGCAGCATATTTGCGATGTCCTGTCGTTCTTTTCAAACCGGAATTCTTTTTCGAGCAGATTTCCTGCAAAAAAGATCCGTAAGGCACATGCGGAAAAGTAGAAGTTCAAATTGTCATGCGATATCATAGACAGTACCTCATCCTCGGAACGAGACCAGTGCATCACAAGGTTTTTCCATTCAATGTCTTCTAAATTTAGCACAGGAGACTTCACCAGAAATTCATTTATAGACTTGCCATCAAAGTGTGATTTCCTCAGGTAACACCAATACTGCTGCAATGCTTCCTTGAAAAGTGCAAGCAAGCTTTGCTCGTCATGACTATCTAGATTGACCCTCACCTACTTACAACAATGTAATGTAAATTATTGATGTGTTCAATTAGCAGAAAACAAGAAAATAATCACCATGAATAATAGCACTTACACATAAGTGGGACAGGAAGATGTGAAAATGGTGTTTGTCTTCACTATAATCTTCCCATGGTGGGAATATATGCACGTAGTCCCTAACAACATTGAAAGCATTGTCTTTTAAAC
>JAAAWM010010906.1:0-54916 GCA_036873465.1 Thinopyrum obtusiflorum | reverse complement strand
TGCGGAAATCACCCCACGCATGACCCCCACGTCACGCACGACCCTCCACGTCGCGCGCAGGTCATGGGGAAGCACAGCGGGAGGAACAGTTACTGCGGTAAAATCCGCCCCACCTGCCCGCGCACCGTTTTGGGCCTGGCCCAACAACGTGGCACGCTTATGTGTGGCCCAGGCCCGGGGGCTCCAGTCGGTGTACAAAAGTAGGGGCGCTCCTTTTGACCCCTTTACTTGTGCACGGACAGTCAGAGCCGCGCCCACGGCCACACTAAGCAGAGCAGGGGAGGGAAACCAGAGAGAAGCCAGAGGCACGAGATGGTCAGAGGCAACGCCAAGACCAGAAACACAAGACAGCAAAGGGGCAAGGTGGAGACCCCCGGCAAGGCCCTTGCCGGGGCGGCCTCCGTGGCCCCGGCAAGAACCTTGCCGGGGCAACTTGCCCAAACACCAACAGAGCGAGCCGCCCTTGAGCCCGCGGGTTCCAACCCAACCAAACTACATTGGAACTAGGATCGGGAGGCACATCCGTGGTGGCATGCAGATCTTTGTCAAGACCAAAGATATGTGAGATCAGATGAGAACCAGAAGACGGCGACCCTCGGCGGGATCCTTGCCGAGGAGATCCACAAGACCCCCGGAAAGCCTACATGGCGCCGCATGCATCGCTGGCCAGGGCGCGTGTCGAAGCGAGGAGGAGCGGCGACGGACGGGACGAGCCTCGCTCCCATCCCCGATAAAGCTAAGGGACACCTAAGCAACGCATTAAATGCGTCTTGTCCTGTAATACGGGCGATAAGCTCACAGTACTGTAGGCCTTTCCACCTCCTGTGTGCCACTGTGGCAGCCCCTTTCGACTATAAAAGGAGGCCCATCGCGTACTGGAGAGGGATTCGGCTTTTTGGAATGGCGGTGCATAAGAAGAAGATGATGCAGCACCCGGTTTACTTTGTCAGCTCCCTCTTGCAGGGGCTAGGTCAAGATATTCCGGTGTGCAGAAATTGCTCTTCGGCCTCCTTATGGCCTCGAGGAAGCTGCGTCATTACTTCCAAGCCCACGAGATCACTGTTGTCACCCGCCTCCCGTTGCAACGGATACTGCACAACCCAGATGCAACCGGAAGGATTGTGGAGTGGGCCTTGGAGCTGTCTAGCTTTGGGTTGAGGTTTGAAAGTACCTCGACAATCCAGAGCAGAGTCTTGGCGGAGTTCATTGCAGAATGGACCTCAACGCCCGACGAAGAAATCCAGGAGACCGCTCTCCCCAGCAAGGAAGCAAGCCGCGACTGGATCATGTACTTTGATGGGGCTTTCTCGCTGCAAGGCGCCGGTGCCGGTGTGCTGCTTGTCGCACCCACCGGAGAGCACCTCAAGTATGTGATCCAGATGCACTTTCCCAGGGAGATGTCCACAAACAACACTGCTAAATACGAGGGGCTGCTTGCCGGTCTCAGGATCGCGGCGGACCTCGGGGTGAAGAAGCTCATCGTCAGGGGTGATTCGCAGCTTGTCGTCAGGCAAGTTAACAAAGATTATCAGAGTCCGTTGATGGAGGCCTACGTAGATGAGGTGAGAAAACTGGAGGAGCGCTTCACGTTCCCCGAGCGGAGAATGACATCGCTGACTACCTGTCAAAGCGCGCTGCATTCAAGCTACCTGTGGAACCAGGTACCTTTTTGCTTCGGTTAACTCAACCATCCGTCGAGCCATCAACAGAGCAGAACAAGCGGAGGAAGTTAGGCCCCGGCAAGTACTTTCCCGCCGAGCCCCCAGGGGCTGCCGGCAAGGGTGTTGCCACGGATTCTGAGCCCGCCAAGGGGCAGCTGGCTCCGGTAGAGCGCCAGGCCCTGGCCGTAGAGACGGCTGCCCCCATGGCGGAAGAGATGCCTTTGGTCCTTGCCGTCGAGCCCCAGGCTCCGGCATGGGCACAGCATACCATCCATTTCCTCCAGACAGGGGAACTTCCTGAGGAGCAGGAAGAAGCGGAAAAAGTAGCCCGTCGGTCTGCCTTGTACCAGTTCGTCGATGACGTCCTATACAGAAGAAGACCGAACGGTGTGAAATTGAAGTGCATCCCCCGGGAGGAAGGACTGGAGCTGTTGGCGGAGATACATGGAGGCATATGTGGCTCCCACATAGGGTCAAGGGCCCTTGCCGGCAAGGCATTCCGACAAGGCTTCTTCTGGCCCACCGCCCTCCAGGATGCAACGACACTAGTAACCAAGTGTGAAGCGTGTCAGTTCCATTCAAAGAAGCTTCATCAACCAGCTCAAGCCCTTCAAAAAATCCCTCTCTCCTGGCCATTTTTGGTCTGGGGGCTCGACATACTGGGCCCCTTCCCCCGTGCTGTCGGGGGCTTTGAGTACTTGTACGTTGCAATCGACAAGCTCACAAAGTGGCCGGAGGTGGAACCAGTGAGAAAGGTGACAACGCAGTCAGCCGTCAAGTTCTTCAAGGGACTAGTCTGCCGTTTTGGTGTGCCAAACAGGGTCATCACCGACAACGGCACGCAGTTCACAAGCCACACCTTCATGCAATACATCCAAGACCTCGGCAGCAAGGTCTGTTTTGCTTCCGTGGCACACCCCCGGAGCAACGGCCAAGCGGAGAGGGTAAATGCTGAAGTGTTGCGAGGCCTGAGAACGAAGACTTTTGACAGGCTGCACAAGAGCGGAAGACGCTGGATTGATGAGTTGCTGGCGGTTCTTTGGTCGATCAGGACGACGCCAAATCGAGCCACTGGCCAGACACCCTTTGCCCTAGTGTATGGGGCAGAAGCAGTTCTCCCCACGGAACTCATATACGGGTCACCTCGAGTGCTCGCTTATGACGACCTTGAGCAAGAGCAGTTGCGGCAAGATGACGCAACGCTCCTTGAGGAAGATCGTCTTCGGGTGGCTGTGAGAGCAGCACGCTACCAGCAAGCCTTGCGCCGCTACCACAGCCGCAAGGTTCATGCCCAAAGCTTTGAGGAAGGCGACCTTGTTCTTCGGCGCGTTCAGTCGGCCAAGAATTCCAACAAGTTGACACCGAAGTGGGAAGGCCCTTATCGGGTAATACGAGTCACCAGGCCCGGCGCAGTCCGCCTGGAGACCGAAGATGCTATCCCAGTGAGCAACTTCTGGAACATCGAGCATCTTCGCAAGTTTTACCCATAAGGCGCGGCTTGCCGGGCTTCCCGGCAAGCCACCTTTTGTACAAGCTTTGCTGGCAAGGCATGTAACCCTCTGTACAAAGCCGGGCGCAGACCCTGAGCATAAATAAATGAAGCGCTGGCGCCCTAAGTTATAGCATGCATGCTAGGTTAAGTCTCTCCCTCGGTTAGGGTTGGTAGTGCTTAGCGGCGACTAACCCCTAGCCTAGAGGTCGAGTGTGTGTCTTTCTGTTCTCTTTGGTTCGCAGGGCACTTCTGCTGAGCCGCTTGGCAAAAGGAGAATGAACCGGCGCTTCGACCCCGGCAGGGCAAGGCTGCCGGGAACTGAAGATACAAGGATCCAGCCACGGCAAGCCAGTGTTGCCGGGGGCTACAGATTCAGATAAGTCTTTCATCCCCCTGTTATGCGTTTCCGTATAGAACTGGGACATGTGAAACCACCGTGCTCCCCCTTTCCTGTACCCGAGAGCTACCTCCTGGGTCAGAATTTGGTAGTAGTCGCGGTGGCGAGGAGATGAACGAGGGGCCTAACTCTACTTCGCCCCTGCCTCCGCCAAGAGCGCAAGAATGGTCGACTGAAGTGGGGAAACGGCAAGGCCTGTTGCCGGGCGACAATGTTTACCTTAAAAATAACAAGGATTCGTCCTTGGCGTGGCCTCGCTCACGCACAAAGAACCCGGCAAACACCCTTTTCATTAAAAAATGTCCCATACAGGTACAGTTTGTATGGAAAGAAAAACATGAGCAAGGGGATTGCAAGCTTTAAAATCTAACAAGTGTCCGCAGGCTTACAAACTAAAAAAAAGAGATAAGGTGCCCGTAATCCCTTTCTTGTCCCTCTCCTCAGAAGGTGGAGCAAGACAGCAGAGGGCAAAAGGGGCACCTAGGCGAGGTGCGAGGAGCAGAAGGCACCAAGAGAACATCTTGGTGCCGGGAAAGGAGCTGGAAGACGAGGCAGCGGGCCGGCAATACGCGACAAAGGCGTCGGTGCCCGCATACTCCGAGTTGACGGCCGCCACCCGCCTTCTTCGCCTTCTCCGGCCTTCCTACGCTAGCCGCCCAAGGAGACGACGGGGAGCACCCCGATGGAGAGCTTGGCGAGGATGGCCCCCGGCAGGGCGCGTGGCCGAGGGAGGGGCGATGCAGTCAGTCGAAGTCGGAGTCGGCATCCTGCTGCTCAACTCCCTCGTCACCGCTGTCGCTGTCCTCCTCGTCACTCCCGCTTGAGGAGGAATCTTCATCGTCAGAGGAGCTCTCCACGCAACACTTCAGGCGAGTGCCAAGATCTCCGAAGACCTTGACGGAGAGCAAGCCGCCCTCCATTAACTTGAAGTAGAGGACGAGCCCCACCGTCAGGCTATGGATGCGGGCGAATGTCTTCCATCTGCGACGGAGATACATGACATGCGGAGCGGGGAAGTCGACATCGACCCGCGTGCCGCCGGTCCTGCAGCCCCTCATGTGCAATCTGAGGGTCTGGGGCGGATTAAGCTCCATCTCCTGGGCGAAGGGGGTGGGAAGACGGAGATGACGATGCGGTGGCCGGCGCAGCCTGATGAAGAACTCGGGGCTGGTCCCCGACGTGACCCTCCATCGCGGGAGGCACCGCTGGCGGAGGCGCGGCCGCCGCGCCACCTCGTCCCCCTCTCCCCCGACCGCCGCGGCGACCTCGGCCACGCCCCTCCCCCTTCCTCTTGCGGCTGGCTCCACCACCACGGGCTCGTGGGAAGGAGGGACGCGCTGACGAGCAGCGACCCTCGCCGCCACCGTCGAAGGCCTAGCACCTCCTCTCGCCATGGCAGGTGGGAGAAAGAAACAAAGGTGAAGGAGGATGGGTGCTGAAGGAATGTGGGACGACGCCCTCCCTCCCCCTACTTATAAAGGGGCGAGGTCGAGGCTCGACCGCCCCACTCAGCCAATCCAACCGTCGGAGGCGCAGGGCATCAGGACCGACCCGCTGCCCCAATCAGCGACGGCCCGGTTTCCCGCCTCCACCGGGGGGGGGGGGGGGGGGGGGGGGGGGGGGGGGGGGGGGGGGGGGGGGGGGGGGGGGGGGGGGGGGGGGGGGGGGGGGGGGGGGGGGGGGGGGGGGGGGGGGGGGGGGGGGGGGGGGGGGGGGGGGGGGGGGGGGGGGGGGGGGGGGGGGGGGGGGGGGGGGGGGGGGGGGGGGGGGGGGGGGGGGGGGGGGGGGGGGGGGGGGGGGGGGGGGGGGGGGGGGGGGGGGGGGGGGGGGGGGGGGGGGGGGGGGGGGGGGGGGGGGGGGGGGGGGGGGGGGGGGGGGGGGGGGGGGGGGGGGGGGGGGGGGGGGGGGGGGGGGGGGGGGGGGGGGGGGGGGGGGGGGGGGGGGGGGGGGGGGGGGGGGGGGGGGGGGGGGGGGGGGGGGGGGGGGGGGGGGGGGGGGGGGGGGGGGGGGGGGGGGGGGGGGGGGGGGGGGGGGGGGGGGGGGGGGGGGGGGGGGGGGGGGGGGGGGGGGGGGGGGGGGGGGGGGGGGGGGGGGGGGGGGGGGGGGGGGGGGGGGGGGGGGGGGGGGGGGGGGGGGGGGGGGGGGGGGGGGGGGGGGGGGGGGGGGGGGGGGGGGGGGGGGGGGGGGGGGGGGGGGGGGGGGGGGGGGGGGGGGGGGGGGGGGGGGGGGGGGGGGGGGGGGGGGGGGGGGGGGGGGGGGGGGGGGGGGGGGGGGGGGGGGGGGGGGGGGGGGGGGGGGGGGGGGGGGGGGGGGGGGGGGGGGGGGGGGGGGGGGGGGGGGGGGGGGGGGGGGGGGGGGGGGGGGACGATCCTTGTGCTGACTGTTAATCCTGCTCTTCTCACAACCCCGCGCCCCGGCAACCGTAGTAGGGATTCTTGTGATCCCATAGGTGTCGTTTCCCACCGACAATAAGTGTGATAGTCAATGCTTGGATGAGTTTGATAATTTTATTGTTAAACAAGAAAAATTCAATGCTTATGTTAGTAGACAATTGAAACGTAATGCTTACATGCTTGACCACTTGGGTGATTATATGAGTAGAACTATTAATGATCTTAAGCTTATTAGTAAACATGCTTCCATGATTACAACTCAAGTAGAACAAGTACTTAAGGCACAAGATGACTTGCTTAATGAGTTGAATAGTAAGAATAATGATAATGCTATTAGGGTTATGACTAGAGGTGGTAAAATGACCCAGGAACCTTTGTATCCTGAGGGCCATCCTAAGAGAGTTGAGCAAGATTCTCAGAGAACTAATACTGATGTACCTAGTCCTAATAATAAAAAGAAAAAGAAAGCTGACAGGACTTTGCATGCTAGTGAACCTGTTATAGACACACCTGAGAATCCCAATGATATTTCTATTTCTGATGCTGAGACACCATTTGGTGATGAACATGAACCTAGTGATAATGTTAATAATGATGTTCATGTCGATGCTCAATCTAGTAATGATAATGATGTAGAGATTGAACTTGCTGTTGATCTTGATAACCCACAATCAAAGAATCAACGTTATGATAAGAGAGACTTTGTTGCTAGGAAACATGGTAAAGAAAGAGAACCATGGGTTCAGAAACCCATGCCCTTTCCTCCTAAGCCATCCAAGAAAAAGGATGATGAGGATTTTGAGCGCTTTGCTGAAATGATTAGACCTATCTTTTTGCGTATGCGTTTGACTGATATGCTTAAAATGCCTCCTTATGCTAAGTATATGAAAGATATTGTTACAAATAAAAGAAAGATACAGGAAGATGAAATTTCCACCATGCTTGCTAATTATACTTTTAAGGGTGGAATACCAAAGAAACTTGGAGATCCGGGGGTACCAACTATACCATGCTCCATTAAAAGAAACTATGTTAAAACTGCTTTATGTGATCTTGGAGCCGGTGTTAGTGTTATGCCTTTCTCTTTGTATCGTAGACTTGAATTGAATAAGTTGACACCTACTGAAATCTCTTTGTAAATGGCTGATAAATGAACTGTTGTACCCATTGTTATTTGTGAGGATGTGCCTATTGTGGTTGCAAACGTTACTATCTTAACGGACTTTGTTATTCTTGATATTCCCGAGGACGACAGTATGTCGATCATCCTTGGTAGACCCTTTTTGAATACTGCAGGGGCTGTTATTGATTGCAACAAAGGCAGTGTCACTTTTCATGTTAATGGTAATGAGCATACGGTACACTTTCCGAAGAAACAACCTCAAGTTCATAGTATCAATTCTACTGGAAAAACTTCAACTTTACTATTGGAGGTTTTGAATTCCCTCTTCCTACTGTTAAAAAGAAATATGATATTCTTATTGTTGGGGAAATGCATATCCCCGTTGAGGTAACCTAGTGTTATTCAAAAATTCTCTGGTTTCGTGTCATTCCGAAGAAGTTTGTTAATAAGACTTGATCAACCTTGTTAATGGATTCCTTTGATGGGCATGAGATGGATGAATTTAGAAGGCACAACTCTCTGTACCCATCTTTTACTTTCTGTTATTTAGATTTAATAAAGCAAAAATAGTATTTTCTGTCTATTTTTTGAATTATCCATGAAATAAAAAATGTCCCGAAAATAAAAGTTCTTCAAACGCCCTGAAAATTTAGTATGATTTTTTATAGAATATTTGAGAATTTCTAGCACCAAGAACACACCAGGGGACCTCACCAGTTGGCCACAAGGGTGGATGGCGCGCCCTACCCCCTGGGTGCGCCCCCAACCTTGTGGGTCCCACGTGGCCTCCCTTCACTTATTCCAGCAACCATCCACTTCGTCTTCCTCCAGAAAAAATCACTCCATAGCTCAAACTCGTGTTCTTGCTCATTTTGCTGCCATTTTCGATCTCCTTGCTCAAAGCTCCATTCACAAAACTGCTTTGGGGAATTGATCTTCGGTATGTGACTCCTCTGATGGTCCAATTAGTTTTTGTTCTAGTGCTTTATTTATTACAAATTTTTGTTGCTGTGGTGACCTTGTTCTTGAGCTTGCATGTCAAATTTATATGGTCCAAAGTAATTTTGATGCATGATATAGCCTCTAGGCACTTGTAGGAGTAGTTGCTATAGATTTTGTTGAGTTTGGTTCACTTTTATTTTGAGTCACTAAAAATTTCAGAAATTTTTCAGAGAAAGAAAAATGTCTAGGAGAATGTACCAAGGTGGTTCTTCGAGGAAGCAAGCACCGAGGCTCGCAATACGCGAACCGGACCTTGAACCACCAAGGGAAGCTCAAGTGCGGCCTTGTGAATGGTCGTCGGATGAATTTATGGTTCGTGCAGGTTTCAAGGATGAGTTCTATGCATACGTACAAAATTCCGGCCTTGAGGACTTCTTGTCAGACAAGTGCCTACAATATTATTATCTCACTGATTCCTTTGTGCGGAGGTTTGAGTTTTCATCTAAGCACAATACTCATACTATCATGTTTGATCTCTATGATGAATCTTATACCATTGACCTAGAAGATTTTTGTGATGCATGCAAAATTCCACAATGGGGTATTCTTAGTGAGCCTCACAAATCTGAATACAATGATTTCCTTGCTAGCATCACCGTGGGAGAAAATAGAAATATCACACAGGCTTCCATGGGAAGCATTCATTTCCCTGCCATACATTATTTTGCTCTCTTTATAGGAAGATGCATTAATGGTAAACATGACCATAGCCACCTTTGCGTTCCAGATCTTAGTGTCCTCAAGTGTGCGGTATTAGGTGATAAGCGATATAACTTGGGGGCTATTATTGCGAGGAGGTTACATCTTAATGCTAAAGATGGAGATTTATTTGGTGGGATTTATGCAACTCGTTTAGCTAATTATTTGGGTGTACCCATAAAAGGATATGATATTGAGTTGCCACCTGATTTTCTGGATTATGATGCTATGGTACGCTACCAGTTTCTTAAGAGGAACAAACAGTCCCTCTAGTACCAACTAATCTTTGATAGACGATGCTTTGTCCATGTTTCTCTTCCTACTCCTGCCTTCTTTAACTTTCAGGTAAATGGGAGATATTTTATAACTAGGGAGGAGGCAAACGAGTATGAGAGAACAGTGGAGGTTGCTCGCCTCCATGCTGCAGCCCTTCAGGCAGTAGCTGACGCATCTCAGTACAACCCCGACTACAACTTTGGATACCCACCAGGCCAGCCGTGGGCGTAGACCAACTTAGGCCAAAAGCCTAAGCTTGGGGGAGTATGTATTTCTCACTGACATTACATTCATGTTCACACACTCATTTCAGTTGTCGGTGTTCATACTTTTTCATTGTATTATCCATGTTAGTTAATTTCCTTTTTCGCGTTTTCTTCTTGTGTGTTTGAAAAACCTTAAGAAAAACCAAAAAAAAAGTTGTAGTTAGTTTACTTTCTATGCATGCTTAGTTGTAGTATTAAAAGAAAACCCAAAAAGATTTTCTCGTTCTTCTTTTGCTTGTTGGGAGCTTTCCCGTGTAAATAGTTTTTCTCGTTCTTGTTTCACTTTCTTCAGAAAAACAAAAACTTCAAAAATATTTCAGTGTGTTTCTTTGAAATTCTTTTCTTTTCTTTGGGGGTCGAGAGGAGAAGACCACGATGAAAATGTTGAGTGGCTCTCATATGCATTATTGTTGATCTAACAAAAGAGCCCATATTACCTTGTCTTCTCCTTTGAATAAATGTATGCAGATTCCAGCTTAGTCCAATGCACGTGAACTATTATTATTATCCACATCGTTCGGTCGTGCAAGTGAAAGGCAATAATGACGATATATGATGAAATGATTGAGATGAGGAAAAGCTGGTATGAACTCGACCTATCTTGTTTTTGTAAATATGATTAGTTCATCATTCCTGATTCAGCCTATTATGAATGAAACATGTTTGCAATGACAATTAGAGATTATAGTTACTCATGCCATGCTTAATTAGCTAGGAGTTTATAATGGTTTACCTTGCGTGCCAACATGCTTTTAAAATGGTTGTGATGTAGTATGATAGGATGGTATCCTCCTTTGAATGATTCGAGTGGCTTGACTTGGCACATGTTCACCCATGTAGTTGAAACAAAATCAACATAGCCTCCACAATATTTATGTTCATGGTGATTTATATCCTACTCATGCTGCATTCAATGTTGGTTAATCTCAATGCATGTTTATGACTGTTTTTGCTCTCTAGTTGGTCGCTTCCCAGTCTTTTTCTAGCCTTCACTTGTACTAAGCGGGAATACTGCTTGTGCATCCACTTCCATAAACCCAAAGTTGTTCCATATGAGTCCACCATATCTTCCTATATGCGGTATTTATGCCATTCCAAGTAAATTTGCATGTGCCAAACTCTAAACCTTTAAATGATAATCTGTTCTGTATGCTCGAATCGCTC
Organism: Thinopyrum obtusiflorum; assembly: GCA_036873465.1. NCBI lineage: Eukaryota > Viridiplantae > Streptophyta > Magnoliopsida > Poales > Poaceae > Thinopyrum > Thinopyrum obtusiflorum. The sequence goes on along the minus strand of JAAAWM010010906.1, from coordinate 44,443 downwards.
ATGTACCAACTAGGGCTATCAATATCTTCCATGCTAGGTGGGTTATTCTCACGATGGGTGGACTCCGCTCATCATTCACGAGAAAATGGCTGGTAACTGGGATGCCCAGTCCCGTGCTCAAATCAAATCAAAGTATAATTGCAAACAAAAATCCCCCAGGACTGTTGTTAGTTGGACGGTACCCGTTGTTTCAGACCAGCCGTGGAATGTGCTTGTTTGTGGTGGAGGAGTATAGACTTTACCATTCTGTTTGGGAACCGCCTATAATGCATGTAGCATGGAAGGTACCGAGATCTCTTGGTTGTTATGTTGACAATGAAAGCATGCCGCTCAAAATATTATTCATCTCTGTTTTAAAAACTCGAGCTCTAGCACCTATGCAAATCCCTGCTTCCCTCTGTGAAGGGCCTATCTATTTACTTTTATTGCCGAGTCATCATCCTCTTATAAAAAGCACCAGTTAGAGAGCACCAATGTCATTCATATGCATTGCTATTAATTTATATTGAGTATGACTGTGACTGGATCTCTTTTACCATGAATTACAATGTCTAGTCAGTCCTTGATCTTCAGAGGTGCTCTGCATTTGTGTTTTGCTGTCTCAGAAAGGGCTAGCGAGATACTATCTTGTTATATCGTATCATGATTGTTTTGAAAAAGTGTTGTCATCCGAGATTTATTATTATTGCTCGCTAGTTGATTATGCCATTAATATGAGTAAATGTGAGACCTAAATGTTATTGTGAATATGCTTAGTTCATAATCTTTGCTGAAAACTTGAATGCTGGCTTTACATATTTGCAACAACAAGATCAAATGGAGTTTGTAAAAGTTTTTCTTTATCACTTTCAGTTTGTCAACTGAATTGCTTGAGGACAAGCAATGGGTTAAGCTTGGGGGAGTTGATACATCTCCATCGTATCTACTTTTCCAAACTCTTTTGCCCTTGTTTTGGACTCTAATTTGCATGATTTGAATGGAACTAACCCGGACTGATGTTGTTTTCAGCAGAATTGCCATGGTGTTACTTTTGTGCAGAAATAAAAGTTCTCGGAATGACCTGAAACTTTACGGAGATGATTTTTGGAATTAATAAAAAAATATTGGCGAAAGAATCAAGCGAAGGGGGCCCACACCCTGGCCATAAGGGTGGGGGTGCGCCCACCTGCCTGGGGTGCGCCCTCCGTCCTTGTGGGCCCCCTGGACCTCCACCGACCTCAACTCCAACTCCATATATTCACGTTCGGGGAGAAAAAAAATTCAGAGAGAAGGATTCATCATTTTTTATGATACAGAGCCGCCGCTAAGCCATGTTCTTCCTCGGGAGGGCAGACCTGGAGTCTGTTCGGGGATCCGGAGAGGGGAAATCGCCGCCATCGTCATCATCAACCATCCTCCATCACCAATTTCATGATGCTCGCCACCGTGCGTGAGTAATCCCATCGTAGGCTTGCTGGACGGTGATGGGTTGGATGAGATTTACCATGTAATTGAGTTAGTTTTGTTAGGGTTTGATCCCTAGTATCCACTATGTTCTAAGATGGGGGGGGGGGGGGGGGGGGGGGGGGGGGGGGGGGGGGGGGGGGGGGGGGGGGGGGGGGGGGGGGGGGGGGGGGGGGGGGGGGGGGGGGGGGGGGGGGGGGGGGGGGGGGGGGGGGGGGGGGGGGGGGGGGGGGGGGGGGGGGGGGGGGGGGGGGGGGGGGGGGGGGGGGGGGGGGGGGGGGGGGGGGGGGGGGGGGGGGGGGGGGGGGGGGGGGGGGGGGGGGGGGGGGGGGGGGGGGGGGGGGGGGGGGGGGGGGGGGGGGGGGGGGGGGGGGGGGGGGGGGGGGGGGGGGGGGGGGGGGGGGGGGGGGGGGGGGGGGGGGGGGGGGGGGGGGGGGGGGGGGGGGGGGGGGGGGGGGGGGGGGGGGGGGGGGGGGGGGGGGGGGGGGGGGGGGGGGGGGGGGGGGGGGGGGGGGGGGGGGGGGGGGGGGGGGGGGGGGGGGGGGGGGGGGGGGGGGGGGGGGGGGGGGGGGGGGGGGGGGGGGGGGGGGGGGGGGGGGGGGGGGGGGGGGGGGGGGGGGGGGGGGGGGGGGGGGGGGGGGGGGGGGGGGGGGGGGGGGGGGGGGGGGGGGGGGGGGGGGGGGGGGGGGGGGGGGGGGGGGGGGGGGGGGGGGGGGGGGGGGGGGGGGGGGGGGGGGGGGGGGGGGGGGGGGGGGGGGGGGGGGGGGGGGGGGGGGGGGGGGGGGGGGGGGGGGGGGGGGGGGGGGGGGGGGGGGGGGGGGGGGGGGGGGGGGGGGGGGGGGGGGGGGGGGGGGGGGGGGGGGGGGGGGGGGGGGGGGGGGGGGGGGGGGGGGGGGGGGGGGGGGGGGGGGGGGGGGGGGGGGGGGGGGGGGGGGGGGGGGGGGGGGGGGGGGGGGGGGGGGGGGGGGGGGGGGGGGGGGGGGGGGGGGGGGGGGGGGGGGGGGGGGGGGGGGGGGGGGGGGGGGGGGGGGGGGGGGGGGGGGGGGGGGGGGGGGGGGGGGGGGGGGGGGGGGGGGGGGGGGGGGGGGGGGGGGGGGGGGGGGGGGGGGGGGGGGGGGGGGGGGGGGGGGGGGGGGGGGGGGGGGGGGGGGGGGGGGGGGGGGGGGGGGGGGGGGGGGGGGGGGGGGGGGGGGGGGGGGGGGGGGGGGGGGGGGGGGGGGGGGGGGGGGGGGGGGGGGGGGGGGGGGGGGGGGGGGGGGGGGGGGGGGGGGGGGGGGGGGGACCTCCTTCTTCAGCACCGAAAGAAAATTGAGTATCGGGTATGGGCACTCCCGTTGGCTTGAGCCAAACTTGGGGGAGGTGCCCCGGCATCGTATCACCTCCACTATCTTTTGCCTTTACTTATCTTAGTTCGATCCATAGTTATCTTTTGCTTTAGATGAATAAAAGTTTAGTTCGATCCTTCCTTTTCGAGAGTTTGCTTAGTAATCTATCCTTGTAATCGCGTGTGAGATATATAATAAAGTTTAGTTTGAGTTTTGTCTTCTTTATTTTCATGTTCAATAAAAAGAAAGGAAATAAATGAAAAAGACCATATGCTAATCTTATGGTAAGTAATGACATCACATAAGGAAAAGTATAAGTAGGAAATTTTATTGGAGATTGACAAACATAACATTGGTCAATGATGCAATTCATGAAAGAATTAATAAGGGAAGAGAAGATTTACATGCAAATACACTATCTTGGAAATCTTTTGTGATTATGAGCCCCCATCAAGGACAAGGAAGACAACGTAATGATTTATGTTTGTTCATATTCACATAGAAGTTATATTGTCATAGATCCTTCAACATGTGGTGTTTGCCCCCCATCTTTGCTAGACAAAAATTCCGCTCCAAGTAGAGATACTACTTGTGCATCCAAAAACCCTTAAACCCAAATCTTATTTTCAAGAGTCCACCATACCTACCTAAGGATTGAGTAAGATCCTTCAAGTAAGTTGTCATTGGTGCAATAAGGCAATAAAAATTGCTTCTAAAAGTGTTAGATCATTTAGTGTAAGAGAAAATTGAGCGTTGTACGAACTTGTGATGGCAAAGAATAAAAGCGACATACTACATAATAAAGGTTGCTATCATAAGGGGCAATATGACGTGACGTTCTTTTGCACTAAGGGTTTGAGCATACAAACAAAAAGCGCATGGCAACCTCTGCTTCCCTCTGCGAAGGGCCTATCTTTTACTTTTATGTATTTACTTTCATGCAAGAGTCAAAGTTTCTCTCTATTCCTTTTTATTTTTCTCTTTTGGCAAGCATCATGTGGTGAGGAAAGATCTAGGCACATATATCTAGTTGGATATGGATAGCATGAGTTATTATTGTTGGCATCACCCTTGAGGTGAATACGTTGGGAGGCGAAATTATAAGCCCCTATCTTTCTATGTGTCCGTCTAAAACATTTTGCTCATGTGTACGCAGTGAGTGTTAGCAATCATAGAAGACTATATGATGGTTGAGTATGTGGACTTGCCTAAAGGCTCCGATACGTGACCCATCTTGATAAGATGATGAATTGTAGTTGCAAAGTTGACTGAGAACATAGTTTTTTGGTTTCCAATAGAGTTTATGCTTTATACTTTGATGTTATGATGAATTGTTACTTATTCATGAGAAGTCTATGATAAAAGTTTTATGTTTAAGTTTGTTGCTGTTATAATAATTTACATGATGCTTCTATGTCTGTATTTTGTTTTTATCGACACCTCTCTCACTGGTGGGTTATGCTTAGCCCCACCCACCTCCGGTGCCCATCTTCTGGTATATAAGTCATTTTGACCTAGAAAAAAAATAAGGAGAGGACTTTCAGGACGGAGCTCCGCCGTCTTGAGGCGGAACTTGGGCAGGAGCACTTTTGCCCTCTGACAGAGCGATTCCGTCGAGGGAACTTCCCTCCCGGAGGGGGAAATCATCGTCATCATCATCACCAACAACTCTCCCATCTTGGGGAGGGCAATCTCCATCTCCATCAACATCTTCAACATCACCATCTCCTCTCAAATCCTAGTTCATCTCTTGTGTTCAATCATTGTACCGGAACTATAGATTGGTGCTTGTGGGTGACTAGTAGTGTTGATTACATCTTGTAGTTGATTACTATATGGTTTATTTGGTGGAAAATTATATGCTCAGATCCAATATGCTATTTAATACCCCTCTGATCTTGAGCATGATTATCATTTGTGAGTAGTTACTTTTCTTCTTGAGGTCACAGGAGAAATCTTGTTGCAAGTAATCATGTGAACTTGATATGTTTTCGATATTTTGATAGTATGTATGTTGTGATTCCCTTAGTGGTGTCATGTGAACGCCGACTACATGACACTTCACCATATTTGGGCCAAAGGAAATGCATTGTGGAGTAGTTATTAGATGATGGGTTGCAAGAGTGACAGAAGCTTAAACCCTAGTTTATGCGCTATTCCGTAAGGGAACGATTGGATCCAAAAGTTTAATGCTATGGTTAGAATTTATTCTTAATACTTTTCTCATAGTTGCGGATGCTTGCGAGGGGGTTAATCATAAGTAGGAGGTTTGTTCAAGTAAGAACAACACCTAAGCACCGGTCCACCCACATATCAAATTATCAAAGTAGCGAACACGAATCGAACCAACATGATGAAAGTGACTAGATGAATTTCCTGTGTACCCTCAAGAACACTTTGCTTATTATAAGAGACCATTTTGGCCTGTCCTTTGCCTCAAAAATATTGGGCTACCTTGCTGCACTTTTGTTACTATTACCGTTACTTGCTCGTTACAAATTATCTTGCTATCAAACTACTCTGTTACTTACAATTTCAGCGCTTGCATACACTACCTTGCTGAAAACCACTTGTCATTTCCTTCTGCTCCTCGTTGGGTTCGACACTTTTACTTATTGAAAAGATAACAATTGATCCCATATACTTGTGGGTCATCATAACACAGTGATCAGAACGACAACTTACGGGTTCATCGAAAGTTTGACAAGTGGACGGATAGCTCAAGAGTGGGATTTTCTCCTCCGACGATGGAAAGAAATTCCTAGGGTACTCTCGGCGTGACAACATCGATCATCATCTGGCCAGACACACGTGACTTCATCACGGGGATGCTGGAACACAATAATGAGAAAGAAGAACAAATTCGATAACGAGGATTTTGGTATAGTGAGCATGGTGATTACTCAGGAGGATACCGATGCATCCCAGGTTTGTGAAGTATCGCGAAGCAAAGGGAACATCACATGATAACCAAAGGTTCACTCAAATATCATTCATGTACTCATAGGGATCAATATGGACGTCCACGGTCCCGTTGTCGATCATTGGACGAACATTTTCGTCCATGTCTGTAAGTTACCGAACCTAAGGGGTCACAAGTTTAAGGCAACCATGATCTTCTGAGTGTTAGTAGGACGGGATTCATGATAATATATTTTTGGAATTATTTCATGAATATTCGGAATAGTTTCGAGAGGATCCGGAAGCGTTTCGGGTTCATCGGAAGGGTTTCGGTGAGTATCAGGTAATACCGGGTATGACCGATAAATTATATATGTGGGAAAAGCTTTCGGAGATGTAATATATATATATATATATATATAATGGTCTAGGAGTATTTAGAACACTTTATATTTAATTTAAATATCAACGGGCCTAAAAAGGCTAAGAGGTGGAAGGCACTTGGGCCAAAAAGTCCCAAGTGGGAAAGTGCCTCCTTCCTCCTTCCCTAAGGAAGGAGGCTGAATTGGGAGAGGGGGAGGTGTCCTACTCCTCAGTGGCGAAGCCACGTTCTAGCTGTGTAGTCGCTTGACTACACAGCAATTTGGCAAGTCAAAAATCGGTATAGTGGAAGGACAAACAAATGTTGTAGAAAATGACTACATAGGCCCACCGCTCATCTACGTTGTGTAACCATTTGGCTGGGCAAATGGAAGCAAAGTAAGTCATAATAACTTCCTTGATCGGCCGGTCCACAAATCACGTGAGTCTCCTTCCCCATTTAGGCTTCTCCGCCTTTTGTGTTTTCACCGGTGTAAACCTCAAACCTCTCCAAGATGCGATCTTTGGTTTGGGCATCAAGCATGGCCAACCTCCGGCAAGCCGTGAGCCGTGAGCGACGCCTGATGCATCTCCATCATCGGTCAACATCCAGTCCAACACTAGTACGAGGCAATTCCCCGGTTCCCCTTTTGGTTGTAATTAAGTTATATCTTCCTTCTCAGCTTCTCTAGTTATCTTCTAATTTTCTTATCTCGCGATCAATATTAGAAAGTCAGAGATTGTTCCTTACAAAAAATTTGTTGTTTTTCTTAGCCATATTTTCTCAGCAATATCTTGTTTTTGTCAGATCTTCGGTTTTGGTAAATGGATAGCATGTCTTCAGTCTGATTTGCGTAATAGAATACAGGACAATTTCTTGCATCATTGTCTCATTATACTACTCATGTGTAATTGTCTACAAAAACAAATCATTATAGAAACTTGACATCGCAAGGTTTTGATCCTGGCACCGCCACTGCTACTCCTCCTCCCTTGGCCAGCGCACCAAGGAGGGACTTTCCCTCCTTGGTGGCAGCCATCCCTCTCCCCTCCAACCTATATATACATGGGGATTTGTGCTCTTTTGATCATACAAGTTTTGGAGCCTCCTCTAGTTCTTCTAGTTCTAGTTCTAGTTGGTCCTAGTTGACTAATTAGAGCTAGGCTAATCCTCTTGTCCTCATAATTAGAAACCTTGTGTGGTTCTAATCTCCTCTCTCTAATTCTCCGGCGATGATTAGCTCTGGACGGTGAAGCGCTGACGGAACATGAAGGCTGCACGCTTGCAACCAAGTAGAGAGGCCATGCTTTCGGTCTTTAGTTTGATGGATTGTTCATGGGTGGTACGAGGGATTGTTCATCGAGGGTTCGAGGGACTATGTCGGTGTCAAAACCGGCATACCTCGGGTAGAGGGGCCCGAGCTGTTAGACCAGATCGATGGGTAACAAGAGATAGATGACATGGTGTTTTTACCCAGATCTGGGCCCTCTTTAAGGAGGTAAAACCCTACGTCCTGTTGTTGCTTATATTATGGGTGTACCAAAGTATGGAGTTGATCTACCTCGAGGTCGTTAGTTGTGGTCTAAACCCTAGGGGTATGATGACGATGAATGCATGGAGAGAAAGATCCTCTATGGATTAAACCTTCTAGTTTATATAGGCATTAGGGGTATCTAGGGTTACACATGGTCGGTTGCCATCCAAGGGGGGGGGGGGGGGGGGGGGGGGGGGGGGGGGGGGGGGGGGGGGGGGGGGGGGGGGGGGGGGGGGGGGGGGGGGGGGGGGGGGGGGGGGGGGGGGGGGGGGGGGGGGGGGGGGGGGGGGGGGGGGGGGGGGGGGGGGGGGGGGGGGGGGGGGGGGGGGGGGGGGGGGGGGGGGGGGGGGGGGGGGGGGGGGGGGGGGGGGGGGGGGGGGGGGGGGGGGGGGGGGGGGGGGGGGGGGGGGGGGGGGGGGGGGGGGGGGGGGGGGGGGGGGGGGGGGGGGGGGGGGGGGGGGGGGGGGGGGGGGGGGGGGGGGGGGGGGGGGGGGGGGGGGGGGGGGGGGGGGGGGGGGGGGGGGGGGGGGGGGGGGGGGGGGGGGGGGGGGGGGGGGGGGGGGGGGGGGGGGGGGGGGGGGGGGGGGGGGGGGGGGGGGGGGGGGGGGGGGGGGGGGGGGGGGGGGGGGGGGGGGGGGGGGGGGGGGGGGGGGGGGGGGGGGGGGGGGGGGGGGGGGGGGGGGGGGGGGGGGGGGGGGGGGGGGGGGGGGGGGGGGGGGGGGGGGGGGGGGGGGGGGGGGGGGGGGGGGGGGGGGGGGGGGGGGGGGGGGGGGGGGGGGGGGGGGGGGGGGGGGGGGGGGGGGGGGGGGGGGGGGGGGGGGGGGGGGGGGGGGGGGGGGGGGGGGGGGGGGGGGGGGGGGGGGGGGGGGGGGGGGGGGGGGGGGGGGGGGGGGGGGGGGGGGGGGGGGGGGGGGGGGGGGGGGGGGGGGGGGGGGGGGGGGGGGGGGGGGGGGGGGGGGGGGGGGGGGGGGGGGGGGGGGGGGGGGGGGGGGGGGGGGGGGGGGGGGGGGGGGGGGGGGGGGGGGGGGGGGGGGGGGGGGGGGGGGGGGGGGGGGGGGGGGGGGGGGGGGGGGGGGGGGGGGGGGGGGGGGGGGGGGGGGGGGGGGGGGGGGGGGGGGGGGGGGGGGGGGGGGGGGGGGGGGGGGGGGGGGGGGGGGGGGGGGGGGGGGGGGGGGGGGGGGGGGGGGGGGGGGGGGGGGGGGGGGGGGGGGGGGGGGGGGGGGGGGGGGGGGGGGGGGGGGGGGGGGGGGGGGGGGGGGGGGGGGGGGGGGGGGGGGGGGGGGGGGGGGGGGGGGGGGGGGGGGGGGGGGGGGGGGGGGGGGGGGGGGGGGGGGGGGGGGGGGGGGGGGGGGGGGGGGGGGGGGGGGGGGGGGGGGGGGGGGGGGGGGGGGGGGGGGGGGGGGGGGGGGGGGGGGGGGGGGGGGGGGGGGTATATATATATATATTACATCTCCGGAAGCTTTTTCCACTTATATATAATTTATCGGTAATACCCGGTATTACCTGATACTCACCGAAACCCTTCTGATGACCCCGAAACGCTTTCGGATCCTCTCAGAACTATTTTGAATATTCATGAAATAATGCCACAAATATATTATCATGAATCCCATCCTACTAACACTCAGAAGAACGTGGTTGCCTTAAACTTGTGACCCCTTAGGTTCGGTAACTTATACACATGGACGAAACCGTTCGTCCAATGACCGACAGCGGGACCGTGGACGTCCATATTGGTCCCTATGAGTACATGAATGATATTTGAGTGAACCTTTGGTTATCATGTGATGCTCCCTTTGCTTCGCGATACTTCACAAACCTGGGATGCATCGGTATCCTCCTGAGTGATCACCATGCTCACTATACCGAAATCCTCGTTACCGAATTTGTTCTTCTTTCTCATTATTGTGTTCCAGCATCCCCGTGATGAAGTCACGTTGTCTGGCCAGATGATGATCGATGCCATCATGCCGAGAGGACCCTAGGAATTTCTCTCCATCGTCGGAGGAGAAAATCCCACTCTTGAGCTATCCGTCCACTTGTCAAACTTTCGATGAACCCGTAAGTTATCGTTATGATCACTGTGTTATGATGACCCACAAGTATATGGGATCAATTGTAGTCTTTTCGATAAGTAAGAGTGTCAAACCCAACGAGGAGCTGAAGGAAATGACAAGTGGTTTTCAGCAAGGTAGTGTATGCAAGAGCTGAAATTGTAAGTAACGGAGTAGTTTGATAGCAAGATAATTTGTAACGAGCAAGTAACTGTGATAGTAAAAAAAGTGCAGCAAGGTAGCCCAATCCTTTTGAGGCAAAGGACATGCCAAAACGGTCTCTTATAATAAGCAAAGCGTTCTTGAGTGTACACGGGAATTTCATCTAGTCACTTTCATCATGTTGGTTCGATTCGTGTTCGCTACTTTGATAATTTGATATGTGGGTGGACCGGTGCTTAGGTGTTGGTCTTACTTGAACAAACCTCCTACTTATGATTAACCCCCTCGCAAGCATACGCAACTATGAGAAAAGTATTAAGAATAAATTCTAACCATAGCATTAAACTTTTGGATCCAATCAGTCCCTTACAGAATAGCACAGAAACTAGGGTTTAAGCTTCTGTCACTCTCGCAACCCATCATCTAATAACTACTCCACAATGCATTCCCTTAGGCCCAATATGGTGAAGTGTCATGTAGTCGACGTTCACATGACACCACTAAGGGAATCACAACATACATACTATCAAAATATCGAAAACATATCAAGTTCACATGATTACTTGCAACAAGATTTCTCCCGTGACCTCAAGAACAAAAGTAACTACTCAAAAATGATAATCATGGGGGGGGGGGGGGGGGGGGGGGGGGGGGGGGGGGGGGGGGGGGGGGGGGGGGGGGGGGGGGGGGGGGGGATATAGTAATCAACTACAAGATGTAATCAACACTACTAGTCACCCACAAGCAGCAATCTATAGTTCTGGTACAAAGATTGAACACAAGAGATGAACTAGGGTTTGAGAGGAGATGGTGATGTTGAGGATGTTGATGGAGATTCCCCTCCCCAAGATGGGAGAGTTGTTGGTGATGATGATGACGATGATTTCCCCCTCGGGAGGGAAGTTCCCCCGGCGGAATCGCTCCGCTGGAGGGCAAAAATGCTCCTGCCCAAGTTCCGCCTCGAGACGGCAGCGCTCCGTCCCGAAAGTCCTCTCCTTATTTTTTTTCTAGGTCAAAATGACTTATATACCAGAAGATGGGCACCGGAGGTGGGCTGGGCTAAGCACAACCCACCAGGGCGCGCCTGGGGGGCCTGGCGCGCCCTGGTGTCTTGTGCTCACCAGGTGGCCCCCTCCGGTAGTTATTTGCTCTAGTATTTCTTATTTATTCCATAAAAATTCCCCGTGAAGTTTCAGCTCATTTGGAGTTGTGCAGAATAGGTAGCCTGGCGTAGCTTTTTCAGGTCCAGATTTCCAGCTGCCGGAATTCTCCCTCTTTGTGTGAACCTTGCATATTATGAGAGAAAAGGCATTAGAATTTCTCGAAAAAGCATTATTATGCATAAAAACATTATAAATAACAGTAGGTAAACATGATGCAAAATGGATGTATCAACTCCCCCAAGCTTAGACCTCGCTTGTCCTCAAGCGAAAACCGAAATCGAAAAACATGTCCACGTGCTTAGAGAGAGAGGTGTCGATAAAAACAAAATACGGACATAGAAGCATCATGTAAATTATTATAACAGCAACAAACTTAAACATAAAACTTTTATCATAGACTTCTCATGAATAAGTAATAATTCATTACAACATCGAAGTATAAAGCATAAACTCCATTGGAAACCAACAAACTATGTTCTTAGTCAACTTTGCAACTACAATTCATCATCTTTTCAGGAAGGGTGGGGGGGGGGGAGCCTTTAGGCAAGTCCACATACTCAACCATCATATAGTCTTTTATGATTGCTAACACTCACCGCGTATGATATGTCTCCGTCGTATCTATAATTTTCGATTGTTCCATGCCAATATTCTACAACTTTTACGTACTTTTGGCAACTTTTTATACTATTTTTGGGACTAACATATTGATCCAGTGCCCAGTGCCAGTTCCTGTTTGTTGCATGTTTTTTGTTTCGCAGAAAATCCATATCAAACGGAGTCCAAATGGGATAAAAAAACTTACGGAGATTTTTTTTGGAATATATGTGATTTTTGGGAAGAAGAATCAACGCGAGACGATGCCCGAGGGGGCCACGAGGCAGGGGCGCGCCCCTGACCCTCGTGGCCACCCCGTAAGGCGGTTGGTACCCTTCTTTCGCCGCAAGAAAGCCAATATCCAGATAAAAATCGTGTCCAAATTTCAACCCAATCGGAGTTACAGATCTCCGGGAATATAAGAAATGGTGAAAGGCCAGAATCTGAGAACGCAGAAACAGAGAGACAGAGAGACAGATCCAATATCGGAGGGGCTCTCGCCCCTCCCATGCCATGGAGACCAAGGACCAGAGGGATAACCCTTCTCCCACCTAGGGAGAAGGCCAAGGAAGAAGAAGAAGGAGGGGGGCTCTCTCTCCCTCGCTTCCGGTGGCGCCGGAGTGCCACCGGGGCCATCATCGTCACCGCAATCTACACCAACACCTCTGTCATCTTCACCAACATCTTCATCACCTTCCCCCATCTATCTACAGCGGTCCACTCTCCCGCAACCCGATGTACCCTCTACTTGAACATGGTGCTTTATGCTTCATATTATTATCCAATGATGTGTTGCCATCCAATGATGTCTGAGTAGATTTTCGTTGTCCTATCGGTAATTGGTGAATTGCTATGATTGGTTTAATTTGCTTGTGGTTATGTTGTTGTCCTTTGGTGCCCATCATACGAGCGCGCGCGTGGATCACACCATAGGGTTAGTTGTATGTTGATAGGACTATGTATTGGAGGGCAAGAGTGACAGAAGCTTCAACCTAGCATAGAAATTGATGCATACGGGATTGAAGGGGAACAAATATATCTTAATGCTATGGTTGGGTTTTACCTTAATGAACGTTAGTAGTTGCGGATGCTTGCTAATAGTTCCAATCATAAGTGCATAGAATTCCAAGTCAGGGATGACATGCTAGCAGTGGCCTCTTCCACATAAAACTTGCTATCGGTCTAGTAAAGTAGTCAATTGCTTAGGGACAATTTCGCAACTCCTACCACCACTTTTCCACACTCGCTATACTAACTTTATTGTGTCTTTATCTAAACAGCCCCTAGTTTTTATTTATGTGCTCTTTATATTCTTGCAAACCTATCCAACAACACCTACAAAGTACTTCTAGTTTCATACTTGTTCTAGGTAAAGCGAACGTCAAGCGTGCGTAGAGTTGTATCGGTGGTCGATAGAACTTGAGGGAATATTTGTTCTACCTTTAGCTCCTCGTTGGGTTCGACACTCTTACTTATCGAAAGAGGCTACAATTGATCCCCTATACTTGTGGGTTATCAAGACCTTTTTCTGGCGCCGTTGCTGGGGAGTTATAGCGTGGGGTGAATATTCTCGTGTGTGCTTGTTTGCTTTATCACTAAGTAGTTTTTATTTTGTGCTCTTGTTTTCTACCTTTAGTTATGGGTAGGAAGCGCAAAATACCAAAAAAAAAATAGTGGTACCTACTGAACCAATGGTTGAAGAACCACTCAAAAGCTATCACACTACTGAAGCTTTTTACTTGGATCATCTTCGATCCCTATGTGCTCGGGCTGAAACTCCAACTAGCTTAGTTGAGGGCAAATCTTTATATGAGCATGCTTGTTATGTGCGACATCGCATATCTGAAAAAGGGAAACTTTTACTGGATCAAATTCATCGTTTGAAGTGCTATGCTTGGAATTTATGTGAAATATATGATGTTACTTGTTGTTCTGAAAACCCTAAGAAACACCTTCCCTACCAATGTGAGTTTAGTGATAATGGAATCGTATCTTCGTATGCTAAGGGTGTTTATAATTACTATGATGTTCAACAAATTGAAGAATTTGTTGCTTTTAAGGGTGCTTATGAAATTGCTTCTTTGATTGAAATGTATGATGCTACTCTTTACAAATCTGAAAATTTTGCCATACTTAAATATTGTTATGATAATTATGCTTCTAATGCCTATATTAAACCATATATTGAGGACTCCTCCGCTGTCCAAGAAGAGACTAATATTTTGCAGGAGTCTATGGAAGAAGAAATTAATGACATTGTGAGCTCATTGGATGAAAAAGATGAGGAGGAGAGCGAAGAACAAAAGAAGAAAGAGCGGATTGATCACCCGTTCCCACCATCTAATGAGAGTAACTCTTTATCCCATACATTGTTTAATTTCCCTTCGAATTTACCGAAGGATGAATGCTATGATGATTGTTATGATCTCGTTGATTCTTTTGAAATATCCCTTTTTGATGATGTTTGCTATGCTTGTGGCCAAGATGCCAATATGAATTATGCTTATGGAGATGAACTTGCTATAGATCCTTATGTTAAATATGAAATTGTTACTATTGCACCCACGCATGATAGTCCTATTATCTTTTTGAATTCTCCCGACTACACTATATCGGAGAAGTTTGCCCTTATTAAGGATTATATTGATGGGTTGCGTTTTACTATTACACATGATGATTTTGATAGATATAATATGCATGTGCTTGCTGCTCCTACTTGCAATTATTATGAGAGAGGAACTATATCTCCACCACTCTATGTTTCCCACACGATAAAATTGCAAGAAACTGCTTATGCTATGTATTGGCCTTTACTTTGTGTGCATGGATTGTTCTCTTATGACATGCCGATGCATAGGAAGAGAGTTAGACTTCGTCATTACATGATATATGTTACTTTGTGCTCACTACTAAATTACAAATCATTGTTAATTAAAATTGGCTTTGATATACCCTGGGATCCGGGTGGATCCATTACTTGAGCACTATATGCCTAGCTTAATGGCTTTAAAGAAAGCGCTGCCAGGGAGACAACCCGAAAGTTTTAGAGAGTCATTTATTTATGTTGCGTGCTTTTATAAAGTACAAATCCATTGTATCATAAAAATAATGTGCCAAGATCTGCCTTTAGGATGTTTACATTGCTTGTTGGTTAGTGCGGTGCAAACAGAAACTTTGGCTGTAGTGTGCGATTTTACATTTTTTTACTGGAACGTCAAACGTTTCTGAAACTTTTTGCACTGTCTTTCTATACAAATTGTCTATTTTTCCTAATGTTTTCAGAATTTTTGGAGTACCAGAAGTATGGTGAATGTTCAGATTACTATAGACTGTCCTGTTTAAGATAGATTCTGTTTTTGATGCATTGTTTGCTTGTTTTGATGAAACTATCGACTTCTATCAGTGGATTAAGCCATGGAAAAGTTATATTACAGTAGCTACAATGCAAAAACAAAATATGAATTGGTTTGCAACAGTACTTAGAGTAGTGATTTGCTTTATTATACTAAACGATCTTACCGAGCTTTCTGTTGAGTTTTGTGTGGATGAAGTGATCAAAGATCGAGGAGGTCTCGATATGAGGAGAAGGAGGAGAGGCAAGAGCTCAAGCTTGGGGATGCCCAAGGAACCCCAAGTAAATATTCAAGGAGACTCAAGCGTCTAAGCTTGGGGATGCCTCGGAAGGCATCCCATCTTGTAACGCCCACGATGCGGCTATATCTCCCACGTGTCGAGGCACGACTTAGAGGCATAACCGCATTGTGGTTTTGTCGCAAGAAGGGTTATCTTCACACAATCCCATGTAATGAATAAGAAAGGGATAAATAGAGTTGGCTTACAATCGCCACTTCACACAATGAACATATAATTCATACATCATTCAGAGTACACACATAGGTCCGACTACGGAACCAAAAGAAAAGAAGACAACCCCAAATGCTAGATCCCCGATCGTCCCAACAGGGCTCCACTACTGATCATCAGGAAACGAAACATAGTAACGACCAAGGTCCTCGGCGAACTCCCACTTGAGTTCGGTAGCATCACCTGCACTGATATCATCGGCACCTGCAACTGTTGTTGTAGTAATCTGTTAGCCACGAGGACTCAGCAATCCCATTACCATGGGTATCAAGACTAGCAAAGCTTAATGGGTAAGGAAGGGGTAAAGTGGTGAGGTTGCAGCAGCGACTAAGCATGTATGGTGGCTAACTTACGAATACAAGACTAAGATGAGAAACTACGCAAACGGTCGCAAACTAGAAATGACCAAGAAGTGATCCTGAAACTACTTACGTTCAAACATAACCCAAGCGTGTTCTCCTCTCGAACTTTCCCGAAAAGAGACAATCACGGTTACGCAACGCGGTTGGTGTATTTTAATTAAGTTTACTTCAGGACCTCTACAACCGTATATTAACAAATTCCCATCTGCCACATAACCGCGGGCACGGCTTTCGAAAGTTTATACCCTGCAGGGGTGTCCCAACTTAGCCCATGACAAGCTCACGATCCGCGGAGACAATCCTCCATCGCGGGACATCCGATCAGACTTGGGGTCCCGGTGCACAAGACATTTCGACAATGGTAAAACAAAACCAGCAAGACCGCCCGAATGTGCCGACAAATCCCGATAGGAGCTGCACATATCTCGTTCTCAGGGCACACCGAATGAGTCAAGCTACGAGTAAAACCAGCCCTCGAGTTTCCCCAAGGTGGCCCCGCAGGTTGCTCGGTTCGGACCAACACTCAGAGGAGTAATGGCCCGGGGGGGGCTAAAATAAAGATGACCCTCGGGAGGGCGACTCCCTAGGGAAAAATATAGGTAGTGGGTAGGCAAATGGAAAACCAATGTTGGGCCTTGCTGGAAGAGTTTTATTCAAGGCGAACGGTCAAGAGGGTCTCATACCCCTCATCGTGTTAGGGACGCAAAATCAAGGAACATAACACCGGTATGACGGAAACTAGGGCGGAAAGAGTGGAACAAAACACCAGGCATAAGGCCGAGCCTTCCACCCTTTACCAAGTATATAGATGCATTAATTAAAATAAGAGATATTGTGATATCCCAACATAAACATGTTCCGACATGGAGCAATCTTCAACTTCACCTGCAACTAACAACGCTATAAGAGGGGCTGAGCAAAAGCGGTAACATAGCCAAACAACGGTTTGCTAGAAAGGGTAAAAAAAAGGTTAGAGGTTATCATGGCAATTTGGGAGGCTTGATAACAAGTGGTAGGTAGCGCGACATAGCGATAGCATCGAGACAAACTAGCATAGCATTGATAGTAGTGAGATCCAAGGTGACGGTCATCTTGCTTGAAATCCCGCTAGGAAGAAGAACGAGTCCATGAAGAAGACAAACGGACGTAGTCGAACGAATCCTCACAACTCCGGAACGAAACCGAAGCTAACGAGAGAAGCAAACCGGAAAGAAGCAAACAACATGGTAAACAACCATCACATCAATGGCATGGTGCACAATCAAGTATGATGCATGTCCGGTTTAATGAGGCATGGCATGACAAAGTGCACAAACAACACTACAAATTAAGTGGAGCCTAATATGCAACGAGTTGCATATTGACGAAACACCACATGCATTTATTTAGTTCGCTCTCGTTTATGCTACTCATCAATATTAAATGTTGGTTAACATGGCAAGAGGTGAAGCATAAGTAAACTAACTATTTAGGCAAGTTTAAATGAGGCCGGAACAACTAACAACAATTCCGGTAAATCCCCACATGTCATTTAGCAATTTAATGCAAGCAACAATTTTAAATATTTTAAATGTTGTTAGCATGATGCGGATGACATATACAAGTTTTATGCAATTCTTATGAAAATGTTGACATGAGCATATTATGAAGTATTTGTCATCATCTATACTACTATTAAAAGAGCAAACATGAATTACTCAAGAGACACACCACAAAATGTACACAGGATTATCAGAGACGTTAGATCAACTCAACTAAATCACATCTAACAGCTCATATTACATCAAGGGTCTGTCATGCAAATAAACGATCCAGATTAAATGTTCTGCCGCAGACGCGAAGCAGACTGCCCCGCACAGCCCTTCCTCCTCAATTAGTGGGGATTAATTTCCCCTAATTTTCTCTCTGCCCTCGCAAACTTTCTCCTCCTCTGCCGCCCCATCAGATGCAAGCGCAGATCGCCGCCGCCATCCGCCGCCGGCCGCTCCTCCTCTGCTGCCCCATGGGCGTGAGCAAATGGAACCAACCACCCGAAACGACCGGAGAGGCGAGCGGCGGAGGAAGAAAGAGATGGCGTCGGCAGTAGCGGGGGAAGAGGAGCACGAGGGGTCCCGGCGCAAGGCATTCTCGAAGGACCCCGAGGACCGGGTCATTTCCGCCACAGCGCGTGCCCATGCCGCCGCGTTCCTCGGCGAGCCCCGGAAAAAGATCCTCGCCGACCTCGCCGCGAAGCACTCCGACTGCTCCTCCGCCCGCCACGGCGGCGACCGAGGTACGTCGCCACTCCCCCTGCCTGTGCGCACGCCCATCCTTTATTTTTCCTGAGCCGTTTCCTCCTTCGCTGAATCTAGCTCCCGCCGTCGGCCATTAGCCCCCAAATCAGCTCACTACACGGCCGTAGCAAGCCCCTCGGCTCGCCTTGTGCACGAAGGTCGTGTGCCGGAGGAGGAGCTCAGCCGCGGCGGGTTCAGCGTCACCTGCCTCTGCACGAAGGTCGCCATGGGCGCGCGGATGGCCTGCAAGTCCATCTCCAACCGCATGCCCGTGGACGTGGAGGACGTGTGCCGGAGGTTGAGATCATGCGCCACATGGCGCCGCACCCAAATATCGTCACCCTCAACGGCACCCACGACGACAAGGGCGCCGTACCACGCCATGGAGCTCTGCAAGGGCGGCGAGCTTTTCACAGGATCGCCTTGCAGGGCCACTACACCGAGCGTGTCGCCGCAGCCCTCACCCGCACCATCGTTGAGGAGCTCCAGGTAAGAAGGCTGCTTGTTTTTTCTTCGTTGCTACTTACTGCTTTAAAAGTACACCTGTACACTTTCTACTACTGGTTGTTATATGCCGTATATTGGTTCAATTATAAGAAGAATTGTTAGCTACTGCTCAAGTAATGTTACTATAGATTGGTAAACAAGAGGAGCTCATGTTAGTTTTTAGCTTAGATGAGCTTCAGATAAGCTTCATACTAAATTTAGTTGTGCAGTTTTTAGGGATCGATAGCAATTGGTTCAGATAAGCCCCATGTTTTGTCGTTGTTAATTGCTTAACTGAACTGGCAATTGATGAAATGGCCTTGTGGAGTATCCCAGTGCACACTGCAAATATGGCAGTATCCTGATTTCTAAGCATATGTCCATGCAGGCTCTGGGATGCACATTGCCAACGCTGCATCATGTGTTTGCGTCTTAGTATATTGTGTTATTGGATATTGGGATTATTGTCTGACATCTGACATGTACTTTTGCCATTCTATTTTCATCGATGTGCCACAGGAATGGTGTCATCCATCGGGACCTTAAACCAGAAAACTTCTTATATGCAAACAAGTAGGAGAGTTCTTCTCTCAAGCGATGTAGATCTTCCCATTTTCTTCTCTGATACATGTAGTAATTTCAAGCCTCTCAAAGTAAACATGGAAACTCTTATTAAGTTATATAATATATTTCCCACTTTATTTTACTACTTGATTTTCCATCCCTGCAAAATGGAGCTAACTGTGTTGATACAGTTTATTGAGAATTTATGTACGCCCACTCGGCAGTTTTGCTTTCCCCACTAGTCAGTTCCTCCTATCCCATTTGATCCGTGTGTGTCAATGTTCATGGTGTTAGTATTGCCAGTCCGATAATGATCGAGCATACCTGAATTTTGTTAAAAAACAAATAGGTTTGCTACATGGCCAGTGATGAGTTAATGACACAGCCTGACAATGTCTAATGATTAGGTTGCATGCAATTTAGTTCATACTGTACAATGATCTATTGGTTAACTGAATATGGATGTTCTTTATGACAGTAAGTTCTCCAATTCAGTCTACATTCTCTGTACGTTTTCAACATGATAACTAGAAATGTTGGCAATTGACCTTCATTATTGAATTATTAATCTGAGGTTACTACGATTGTACGACTACATCACCCTTATGGACGTCCAGATTTTTTGCTTAATTGGTAGCGCTTGGTAGCCCTCCATTGCCCAGTAAATCAATAATGCCCAGCTATAGTTGTCTATGCCCAGCTACAGTTGTCTATGCCCAGCTATAGTTCCCCTCCTCCCTACTTTTCATATCAAAATTCCTGGTCGTTCCGCTTTTCTGAATTTCCTCTCCAGAAAAAGGTGAACCAGTCTTGAATTCCCCGTTGTGATTTCAACCCAATTTGATAGTGTTTCCAGCAGGAGTTGCGAGTATATCTAAAGTAATACGGAGCTTAGATATATTTGTATCTGGTGCTGATGTCATACTTACAGCTAGACTTCAAATTAGTGGTTTTTCGATATCAATTATGTGTATATATTATATGCGGATATGCAGGTAAGAAGCTCAGAAATATTCTTGTCCCATGCTATGGCTATTATGCTTAGGTGCTCCAGTAGCTAAAAATCTTTACTGATCTTTGCAGATCGTGTACATCTGCATCTCAACCTTCTATCTGTTTGTTTTCTCTACAAGCTGCAGAGGTCCAGTTCAGATTACTGAATCGAAATTGCTTTACACACGACAATACCCGCACGATCAGCGAACGATGCGTCCTCCCCAACAGCGCTTCCTGCATGCACGCTAGCTGTTTTCTCTGCAAAGTAGGATCGTGCAGGCGTCGATCGTAAATTTGTCGTCCGAGTAGCAGTGCTCTTACTGAATTTTGCATGTTCATCTATACTTTTGGTTAGATTTTCAGTTGTTTAAAACATTGGAATTCGGTTTGTGTAAGAATTTAGGATTGAATGGATGATGGTCGACACTACCTGTGTTAAAGAACACCAGCATGCAGTGCCTTATACAGTACTGATTTGTTGCTAAATTATATCATGAGGTATATGATCTGTCATAGGTCTTCGCAAACACTCCCAGGAAGACAAGGGGCGACTTCAATTATGTTTGGTACTGAGTATTTGCCAATGTGGCGATAGCACAACACCACTCAAAGATAGAAATGGATTGGCTCAATATTATCGGTTCTTACCATCGTTGGGGTTCCGATTTGAAATATATTTTTTCTCCTTCCATTCCAACTATTCAAGTGACATATTATGCTGGCGGGAGGCTACATTGTCACACGATAGAAGCAATTCATAGTCGGTAAACCTGGTGGTGTTTAAAACATAATTTTGCAGCTGAGGGCATGTCATTGTCTTGGGAGTGTCATTTACTTGTGGATTACATTTTTTCAAGGAATGAAAAGTTTACTTCTGAAATTAACGTACACTTGTAAAAAATAATGAGGAGCGAATATCAAATTATTATGCATTTGAATTCTCGCATCTGGTATTAATTTTAGTCAAAATGTGCGTTGCACGTGCACTCTTACTAGTGGTGGAAAGAAAGTGTGCCACAACGAATCCGAAAATGATGCCTCGGCAACATATCGGTTCCGGTAGCTCATGGAGATACCGGTGCAAAAGGAAGTGTGGCGGGAGCGTGTCATGCAAGGATGGAGGGGTGATCCCGGATACCGGGTGTCCCACATAACGGTGGCAAGGAAACGAATGGCAACGTGTGACGAACAAGTCGGGCACGGTGCAAACACGAGCATCTCATACAACAAATGCATTCGGTCCACAGGCGTCGTCTCGGGGTTATACCTTCGAAGCGTGTGTTTTCGGGGCGGAACGAGTTCGATGCGGTGTAGAAGTAGACGTTCTCGGGACGGTCATAGTGGTACACAGTGACGGTAGTGGAAGTAGTGGTTCACGTTTCGTAGTCGTACACACTCCATAGATGATCGGGGTCACGGCGAGGAACTTGATGTCCACGGGGTCGACGGTAGAGGTACACACGTTGTCGGGGTACTTGTCGGTCCGGCCTTGGTGTAGATGTACATGGCAACCGTAGTGGTACTAAGCGCCGGTCGTCGAGGGACTTGCCGAAATCCACAGAGCCCGTGTGCTTGTTCGGGCGTCGGTCTTGCCGGTGGGGTACTTGGCGAATCCGCGTAGTCGCACACGAGTCATCGTACACTTGACGGGTCCGGAAGAGGAACTTGGCGCCCACGGGTGTTGCAGTTGCAGTCTTCACGTCAACGAGAAGAGGCAGCGAAGGATGGAGCTCGGGCAGGGAGGTGGAGCACAGCAGGCGGCCGGAGATGGCAGATCGGCAGCAGGCAGAGAGGGCCGACGGGAGGAGGCAGGCGAGGTGGCTGTCCATGGCAGCGGACGGGAAGCAGTAGGCTGGACCGTGCAGCGGCGGGCGAGGGACTCCGGGACGGCATGGACGTCGAGGATGATGAGCTCGAGGCGGCGCTGGAGCATGGCGGCGCGGCGGCCGGACGAAATAGGTAGGCGGACGAGGAGACTCAGGCGCGGCAGGGCCGCGGTGCTGGCGACGGGGAGGTCTCGCGGCGTGGGTGAGGGCGCCATGGGAGGCGGCTGGAGGAAGATCGGAGGCGGAGCTGCGGGGCTTCGCCAGCGTCTGCACTCGCCGGAGATGGCGACCGAAGGCGGGGGAGGTGGAGCAGAGGCAAGCCGGCGGCGGAAGCGGGGCTGGAGGCCAGACGCGGCAAGGAGACGAGGTGACCTCGGGCGCGAGGCTCACGAGCAGAGGAGGCAGGGGATCGAGCGTTCGGCTCTCCCTTGGCGGCGCGATCGGGAGGAGGACGAGGGGGATCGAGGGAGAGAAGTGGATCGGGAGAGGGGCTGGCGCTCCCCTCTCTCTGCGTGACGGCGCTCGGGAGGGAGATGGGATCGAGGAGAGGGAGGCAGAAGCCTCGCTAGGTTAAAACAAGGGAGCCGGCTGGGCTTCTGGTGGCTGGCTGCTGCTGGGCCTAAGTGGCCTGCTGGGCTAAGCTCTCTCTCTCCCTCACTCTTCTCTCAAACTCAACGAAACAGAAACTTGGAAGAAATGCCGAGAGAGATTGGAGTGGAGTTTGGGCAGGAAGTTAATTTTCTCAGACTCACAAAAATGAGCTCGTTCCAAGAAAATTGGAGTGGGCAAAATTGCAAGGTTTAAATTCAAATGGTTTGAACAAGGAGTAGGATTCGGAAGTGTCCAAAAATGTTGAACATTTAGGAAGAGCTTCGATAAAAGAGATAAAGAATTGTTTCCGAGGTTTGGAGGTGAAACTAGAAGTGGAATAGGCATGGGAATTATTTTGCAAGTGTGTTCCGGTTAATTCCAAACAAATGGAATATTTATAATAGCTCCATAATTATTAGGAGGATATGTTATAAAGAGAAATCACCATGCGAATTCCCTCGATTTAAATAGATGAACGATCTATGCAATTTATTTAGCTGAGTTTTAAAAAGGGTTGCATGATGACATGATGCAATGCAAATGACGCAAAGATGAAATGCAACAACAACAAAATAAAACACACGACGGCAACGAAGAACATGGAAGGCTCCTGAAGCGTCGGTCTTGGGGCGTTACAACTCTCCTCCACTTACAAGAGATCTCGACCCAAGATGTAAGGATGGCACCGGGGAGAAACAGAAGAGGAAGAGGTAAAACAAAGTTACTTCTTTGACAAACGAGTGAAACCAATGAACCTTGAGAGGTTGAAAACTTGAAAGAAGAACACAACAAGTTGAACGAAATTGAGAGCACTCCGGTAGAAAAGAGAAACAAGGAACACCATGTGAACCTTGGAGGTTGCAAAGCTATGAATGACGAGCACAATGGACAAGAAGGAATTGAACACACTCTGGTTGAAACAAGATAAACAAGGGACAAGGAAGAACAAATTCGAACAACACTCCGGTTAAATGGATAAGCAAGAAAAAGAACATGATATTTACAAAATGAGATGATAGGTCGAAGAGAGCAACATCACAATGCCTCCGGAAGAAATGAAAGAATGGAATGGAATGAACGGAGGAAAACAAGATCTTGAAAGAGCACGCTTACAGGAAATGCTAGAACGTAGTTGTTGGATTATCAACAACGAAAGGATAAGCTTGTTGTGGGCTTATGGAAAACATCTCAAAATTATGAGGTGACAACCTGCCACTCACGGGAAAAAAAGATTTGATTGCGACCAACAAAGGGATTAAAACCTCTTTCGCTAAGAGATAAAGAGAAAACTCGGATCATAGATACGCACCACAAATAGCAGCATTCCCAATGGAAGGCTTTAGGTGAAATATAACCCAAGATAACTCCAACAAGGAAATTGTTGGGTTGAAAAGATCTCATGAACGAAGAAAAAAATTATGGGTTTAAATATCTCATTCTTGATAACTTGTAAATCATGAAACACGAAAGGAAATGGTCAAGAATGACATAGCACCACCTCAAAAGATAAGGTAGAAAGAATTGCACTTTGGAATGCAAGATGAAGAATGCTTGAACTCCTCAAAACAAAACATGTGTTGAGCACCATGTTTATTTTAGAGTGTAGCTTGGCGGATCATAACTTCGAGAGAAATCTTGATGAACAATTGAAGAATGAAAAGAATCATTGACGAACCACCATGTAGAGCCTCTATGAAGAACACCGGTAATGAAAGGATGATAAAAGAAAGAGAAGTTGAGAACACAAGGTGAAGCCTTGCGGTGATTTAGATGGAGCTTCGCTACGATATAACCGAGAAAACTTGGAACTCTGGAAAAAAGATGAACAACATATAACTGAGAAATTGATGTCACGGACAAACTCCGGAAAAGAAAGATGAACAACATCTTGAACCGAGAAAAATGACATGATGAACAACTCTAGAAAGAAGAAACTAGATCACTTTGATGAAACAATAATAAGAATTATGTTATGCGTATCCTTCACCAATTTAAATTGATGGCAAGTAACGGATTTGGCATACTACTTATTCTCGTAGAAAGGATTAAGAGAGATATAGCGTAAACTTGGGAAGGTCTTGATGGAACCCCCTGTGGGATTTGGAAACAACGAATGAATTAACATGAGAACATAGGAAGAGTAATCTTGAACAAGCCGCCGTAAGAATTGAAAATGAAAGTAGCAAAGGCACAATTCACTGGGAAGAATTGGAAAAATGAATGAAGACACTTGAGGGGATTTAGATACAAGTGAATGAATAGATCACGAGCTGACTAGAGGATACTTGAACGATGCACCGGAAGAATTCGAGAACGAGAGCTGAAAGCTGGAATGAATAATTCTGAGATGATGGGCTCCGGAGAATCAAACTGAAAAGACTCCTGAATTGCTCCGGATGGGTGAAAAGAATTCTCACAATCGAAAACAATTATGAGAGGATGGCATCAAGCTTGAACTTCGCATCTTTGAAAGAACGGGTAAGGATTTAAGAGGAACTCTTCTTCGGTCTTCAAAATCTGAGAATGTCGACGAGAAACACCACCATGAATTGTTGAGGCACTCCGGAATGAAAAATTAGAAAGGTTGAACCAACGATGAAAAGAATTGAAAGATCTTGGAGAAATACATTTGACTGATGATAATTCATTCTTACGTCAAACTTTGAAATGAATTTGAGAATAACTCCGGAAAAATTAGAAGAGTCAGGTAAGATCCTAGAAAAAGACCTGTGGGTTAGGGCCCACTCAAAAGATACACCGTTGAACGATTTAAAAGAGAGATTGCGCCGGTTGAATTAAATGGCTTGAATAAGGTAAGACCTCAAAATAGCTTGAAAGGAATAAGAATGGAAACTTGAATCTTCTGGGATATCTTCAGCACTCCAGATAACATGAATAGCAAAAGGTGGATGATTAAGAGATGCACCGACATGAGAAATCATTTGAAACGAGGAAAGGAATACGATCAACACTGAAAGCTTGAATTGAATCCACCGAAGAAGAAAAAAAGAATGAAGAATAATAAACTTGAAGCTCCGTTAGTATCTTCCTGAGAATCACCGGATTAGAACATTGAATGGAAAAATGAAAAGACTTCTCATGAATAAAATGGATACTAGATTAAGAAATCCGAATCCTTCAAGAAATGGGTGGGAGGGCGGGAAAACAAAGGCAACTTGGGGCAGATGGAATGGATACCGTTGAGAAAACTTAGAATTGATCTCGCGAATGGGAAAAATGATAGGATTAGCCTGGAGAGATGCACGCCGGTTAGAAAAGAATTGGCATGACAATCTCGATGATCGAAAGGATTAGCACTCCCATAGAAATATGAGAACACCGTTTAGAAAAAGTATGGAATCCACACTTGACAATGAAGCAACTCGAATACCACAAACCAAAACAAAACAAAGGATTTGGCTTGCAGGATAAGCCGGAAACAAACATACGATAGACCCCATATCGTATCATGTGTCTGTTGGAAAGATATCCTACGAGATACTTGAATTCCCACCTAAAAACTCCCGAAACTTTCTGGTTATGCAATCTGGTGTTGGGGATACAGGGGAAGCAATATATCTCACCCAAACTAACAATTCCTACATCCAGCTGTATCCATCCGTCAACACATAACCAAGAAAACTCCAGAAATCGTGTACCTCAACCTTCGAAAAGCATCCGTTATACGAGCTATGGCAATACTCCCGAACTCCCGCCCCAGTACTGGGTGGCGTCGAGGTTATCTCACCACTGGCTGCATAAAAGAGATTTTCGATGTCGGCGAAACTCAGGTATTCCAGAACTGCAACGATAAAATTGTGACGACAACACCTCGGAGCTCAACTCCCCGGGACATTGCCACAACCCCTAAATGTCAGGAGGCACCAAGAACAATGTTCTCGTCACAAGAATATCGGAACGATCCCAAGATACCCGCGTGATCCCAAAAAAAATTTAGTGAAATTTGAGGAGAGGAAAGTCAAAACATCTCGTCAGGAGGCCTCACCAGAGCGACGAAGGGACAGAGGAGTAAAAAGAATCCTACTCACCGATATATATAATCCTAAGACTCAAAAAAAATTTGTTCTAGACTCAACAACGTCAGCGATTCAATCAAGCAGGGGGCTCCTAAGTCGGGGATGGCTCTGATTACCAACTTGTAACACCCACGATGCAGCTATATCTCCCACGTGTCGAGGCACAACTTAGAGGCATAACAACATTGTGGTTTTGTCGCAAGAAGGGTCATCTTCACACAATCCCATGTAATGAATAAGAAAGGGATAAATAGAGTTGGCTTACAATCGCCACTTCACACAATGAACATATAATTCATACATCATTCAGAGTACACACATAGGTCCGACTACGAAGCCAAAAGAAAAGAAGACAACCCCAAATGCTAGATCCCCGATCGTCCCAACTGGGCTCCACTACTGATCATCAGGAAACGAAACATAGTAACGACCAAGGTCCTCGGCGAACTCCCACTTGAGTTCGGTAGCATCACCTGCACTGATATCATCGGCACCTGCAACTGTTGTCGTAGTAATCTGTGAGCCACGAGGACTCAGCAATCCCATTACCATGGGTATCAAGACTAGCAAAGCTTAATGGGTAAGGAAGGGGTAAAGTGGTGAGGTTGCAGCAGCGACTAAGCATGTATGGTGGCTAACTTACGAATACAAGAGTAAGATGAGAAACTACGCAAACGGTGGCAAACTAGAAATGACCAAGAAGTGATCCTGAAACTACTTACGTTCAAACATAACCCAACCGTGTTCTCCTCTCGAACTTCCCCGAAAAGAGACAATCACGGTTACGCAACGCGGTTGGTGTATTTTAATTGAGTTTACTTCAGGTCCTCTACAATCGGATATTAACAAATTCCCATCTGCCACATAACCGCGGACACGGCTTTCGAAAGTTTATACCCTGCAGGGGTGTCCCAACTTAGCCCATGATAAGCTCACGATCCACGAAGGCAATCCTCCATCGTGGGACATCCGATCAGACTCGGGGTCCTGGTGCACAAAACATTTCGACAATGGTAAAACAAAACCAGCAAGACCGCCCGAATGTGCCGACAAATCCCGATAGGAGCTGCACATATCTCGTTCTCAGGGCACACCGGATGAGTCAAGCTACGAGTAAAACCAGCCCTCGAGTTTCCCCAAGGTGGCCCCTCAGGTTGCTCGGTTCGGACCAACACTCAGAGGAGCACTGGCCCGGGGGGGTTAAAATAAAGATGACCCTCGGGAGGGCGACTCCCTAGGGAAAAATATAGGTAGTGGGTAGGCAAATGGAAAACCAATGTTGGGCCTTGCTGGAAGAGTTTTATTCAAGGCGAACAGTCAAGAGGGTCCCATACCCCTCATCGTGTTAGGGACGCAAAATCAAGGAACATAACACCGGTATGACGGAAACTAGGGCGGAAAGAGTGGAACAAAACACCAGGCATAAGACCGAGCCTTCCACCCTTTACCAAGTATATAGATGCATTAATTAAAATAAGAGATATTGTGATATCCCAACATAACATGTTCCAACATGGAGCAATCTTCAACTTCACCTGCAACTAACAACGCTATAAGAGGGGCTGAGCAAAAGCGGTAACATAGCCAAACAACGGTTTGCTAGAAAGGGTAAAAAAAGGTTAGAGGTTATCATGCCAATTTGGGAGGCTTGATAACAAGTGGTAGGTAGCGCGACGTAGCGATAGCATCGAGACAAACTAGCATAGTAATGATAGTAGTGAGATCCAAGGTGACGGTCATCTTGCCTGAAATCCCGCTAGGAAGAAGAACGAGTCCATGAAGAAGACAAACGGACGTAGTCGAACGAATCCTCACAACTCCGGAACAAAACCGAAGCTAACGAGAGAAGCAAACTGGAAAGAAGCAAACAACATGGTAAACAACCATCACATCAACATGGCATGATGCACAATCAAGTATGATGCATGTCCGGTTTAATGAGGCATGGCATGACAAAGTGCACAAACAACACTACAAATTAAGTGGAGCTCAATATGCAACGAGTTGCATATTGACGAAACACCACATGCATTTATTTAGTTCGCTCTCGTTTATGCTACTCATCAATATTAAATGTTGGTTAACATGACAAGAGGGGAAGCATAAATAAACTAACTATTTAGGCAAGTTTAAATGAGGCTGGAACAACTAACAACAATTCCGGTAAATCCCCACATGTCATTTAGCAATTTAATGCAAGCAACAATTTTAAACATTTTAAATGTTGTTAGCATGATGCGGATGACATATACAAGTTTTATGAAAGTCTTATGAAAATGTTGACATGAGCATATTATGAAGCATTTGTCACCGTGGTGGAAAGAAAGTGTGCCACGACAACGAATCCGAAAATGATGCCTCGGCAACATATCGGTTCCGGTAGCTCATGGAGATACCGGTGCAAAAGGAAGTGTGGCGGGAGCGTGTCATGCAAGGATAGAGGGGTGATCCCGGATACCGGGTGTCCCACATAACGGTGGCAAGGAAACGTGTGACAACGTGTGACGAACAAGTCGGGCACGGTGCAAACGCGAGCATCTCATACAACAAATGCATTCGGTCCACGGCGTCGTCTCGGGGTTATACCTTCGAAGCGTGCGTTTTCGGGGCGGAACGAGTTCGATGCGGTGTAGGGGAAGTAGACATTCTCAGGACGGTCGTAGTGGTACACGGTGACGGTAGTGAAAGTAGTGGTTCATGTTTCATAGTCATACACACTCCATAGATGATCGGGGTCACGGCGAGGAACTTGATGTCCACGGGATCGACGGTAGAGGTACACACGTTGTCGGGGTACTTGTCGGTCCGGCCTTGGTGTAGATGTACATGGCAACCGTAGTGGTACTAAGCACCGGTCGTCAAGGGACTTGCCGAAATCCACAGAGCCCGTGTGCTTGTTCGGGCGTCGGTATTGCCGGTGGGGTACTTGGCGAATCCGCGTAGTCGCACACGAGTCATCGTACACTTGATGGGTCCGAAAGAGGAACTTGGCGCCCACAGGTGTTGCAGTTGCAGTCTTCACGTCAACGAGAAGAGGCAGCGAAGGATGGAGCTCGGGCAGGGAGGTGGAGCACAGTAGGCGGCCGGAGATGGCAGATCGGCAGCAGGCAGAGAGGGCCGACGGGAGGAGGCAGGCGAGGTGGCTGTCCATGGCAGCGGAAGGGAAGCAGTAGGCTGGACCGTGCAGCGGCGGGCGAGGGACTCCGGGATGGCATGGAGGTCGAGGATGATGAGCTTGAGGCGGCGCTGGAGCATGGCGGCGCGGCGGCCGGACGAAACAGGGAGGCGGACGAGGAGACTCAGGCGCGGCAGGGCCGCGGTGCTGGCGACGGGGAGGCCCCCCCCCCCCCCCCCCCCCCCCCCCCCCCCCCCCCCCCCCCCCCCCCCCCCCCCCCCCCCCCCCCCCCCCCCCCCCCCCCCCCCCCCCCCCCCCCCCCCCCCCCCCCCCCCCCCCCCCCCCCCCCCCCCCCCCCCCCCCCCCCCCCCCCCCCCCCCCCCCCCCCCCCCCCCCCCCCCCCCCCCCCCCCCCCCCCCCCCCCCCCCCCCCCCCCCCCCCCCCCCCCCCCCCCCCCCCCCCCCCCCCCCCCCCCCCCCCCCCCCCCCCCCCCCCCCCCCCCCCCCCCCCCCCCCCCCCCCCCCCCCCCCCCCCCCCCCCCCCCCCCCCCCCCCCCCCCCCCCCCCCCCCCCCCCCCCCCCCCCCCCCCCCCCCCCCCCCCCCCCCCCCCCCCCCCCCCCCCCCCCCCCCCCCCCCCCCCCCCCCCCCCCCCCCCCCCCCCCCCCCCCCCCCCCCCCCCCCCCCCCCCCCCCCCCCCCCCCCCCCCCCCCCCCCCCCCCCCCCCCCCCCCCCCCCCCCCCCCCCCCCCCCCCCCCCCCCCCCCCCCCCCCCCCCCTATGGAACACAAAATACCAAAAAAATTAGGTGTACTTGCTACTCATGGAGATGAGGAACCTCCTAAAACCCTCGATGCTCAATATGTGAAAAATATTATGTACCACTTTGATAATCCTGAGAAAACCTTATTCAATCTGGTAATGGGAGTAATGTTGGATCAACGTGAATACTTTAGGGATTATCGCTTGACACAAAAAGGGAAACTATTATGGGATCAAATTTATATATTGAAGTGGTATGCTTGGCAAGTATGCTTGAGTTATGATATTACTTGTTGCTCTAGGATGAAGGCTCCACACCTTCCCTTTTCATGTGAATTTAACGATAATGAAATCTTGGCTTCTTATGCTAGAGGTATATATGATTACTATGATGTGGAACAAATAGAAGAATTTGTTGCTTTTAAGGGTGCTTACGAAATTGAATCTTTGTTTGAAAAGAATGAAGCTTATGATGATGCTGTTTATAGGCCTGAAAATTTAGCTATCTTAAAATATTGCTATGATAATTATGAATATAATTCCTATATTAATGCGCTTATTGAGAAAGTCCCCGCTGTCCAAGAAGAGACTAATATTTTGCAAGAATCTATGGAAGAAGAAATTGATGAAACTGTGAGCTCATTGGATGAAAAAGATGAGGAAGAGAGCGAAGAACAAAAGGAGGAAGAGCGGATTGATCACCCGTGCCCACCTTCTAATGAGAGTAACTCTCCAACTCATACATTGTTTAATTCCCCTTCGTGCTTACCGAAGGATGATTGCTATGATGACTGTTATGATCCCTTGGATTCTTTTGAAATATCCCTTTTTGATGATGCTTGTGGCCAAGATGCCAATCACACTCGCTATATTTACTTTATTGTTTCTTTACTTAAACAGCCCCTACTTTTTATTTACGTAATCTTTATTATCTTGCCAACCTATCCAACAACACCTACAAAGTACTTCTAGTTTCATACTTGTTCTAGGTAAAGCGAACATCAAGCGTGCGTAGAGCTGTATCGGTGGTCGATAGAACTTGAGGGAATATTTGTCCTACCTTTAGCTCCTCGTTGGGTTCGACACTCTTACTTATCAAAAACTGTTGCGATCCCCTATACTTGTGGGTTATCAAGACCTTTTTCTGGCGCCATTGCCGGGGAGCAATAGCATGGGGTGAATATTCTCGTGTGTGCTTGTTTGCTTTATCACTAAGTAATTTTTATTTGCTGTTCTTAGTTGTTCTCTATCTTTAGTTATGGATCCCCCCCCCCCCCCCCCCCCCCCCCCCCCCCCCCCCCCCCCCCCCCCCCCCCCCCCCCCCCCCCCCCCCCCCCCCCCCCCCCCCCCCCCCCCCCCCCCCCCCCCCCCCCCCCCCCCCCCCCCCCCCCCCCCCCCCCCCCCCCCCCCCCCCCCCCCCCCCCCCCGCGCTGCCAGGGAGACAACCCGGAAGTTTTAGAGAGTTATTTATTTCTGTTGTGTGATTTTATAAAGTTTAGAAATAAAAATAATGTGCCAAGGTTTGCCTTTAGGATGTTTACATTTGCTTGATGGTTTGTATGGTGCAGGACAGAAACTTTGGCTGTAGTGTGTGATTTTACCTTTTTTGATGGAACGTCAAATGGTTCTGATTCTTTTTGCATTGTCTTCCTATACAAATTTTTTATTTTTCGTAATTTTGGTAGAATTTTTCAGGTATCATAAGTATGGTGAATGATCAGATTATTACAGACTGTTCTGTTTTAGACAGATTCTGTTTTTGATGCATAGTTTGCTAGTTTTGATGAAACTATCAATTTATATTAGTGGATTAAGCCATGAAAAAGTTATATTACAGTAGACACAATGCAAAAACAAAATATGAATTGGTTTGCAACAGTACTTAGAGTAGTGATTTGCTTTATTATACTAACGGATCTTACTGAGTTTTCTGTTGAAGTTTTGTGTGGATGAAGTGTTCGATGATTGAGAAGGTCTCGATGTGGGAAGAAGGAAGAGAGGCAAGAGCTGAAGCTTGGGGATGCCCGAGGCACCCCAAGTAAATATTCAAGGAGACTCAAGCATCTAAGCTTGGGATGCCCTGGAAGGCATCCCCTCTTTCTTCAACAAGTATCGGTATGTTTTCGAATTCGTTTTGTTCATGCGATATGTGCAATCTTGGAGCGTCTTTTGCATTTAGTTCTCATTTTTATTTTATGCACCATGCTGGTATGAGGTAGTCCTTGGTTGATTTATAGAATTCTCTATGCACTTATATCTTTTGAGTATGGCTTTATAGAATGCTTCATGTGCTTCACTTATATCATTTGAAGTTTGGATTGCCTGTTTCTCTTTACATAGACAAACGCCATTTGTAGAATGCTCTTTTGCTTCACTTATATTTTTTAGAGCATGGGCATATCTTTTGTAGAAAGAGTTAAACTCTCTTGCTTCACTTATATCTATTTAGAGAGATGACAGAAACTGGTCATTCACATGGTTAGTCATAAAATCCTACATAAAACTTGTAGATCACTGAATATGATGTGTTTGATTCCTTGCAATAGTTTTTGCGATATAAAGATGGTGATATTAGAGTCATCCTAGTGGGTAGTTGTGGATTGTAGAAATACTTGTGTTGAGGTTTGTGATTCCCGTAGCATGCACGTATGGTGAACCGTTATGTAACGAAGTTGGAGCATGAGGTATTTATTGATTGTCTTCCTTATGAGTGGTGGTCGGGGACGAGCGATGGTCTTTTCCTACCAATCTATCCCCCTAGGGGCATGCGTAGTAGTAGTTTGCTTCGAGGGCTAATAAACGTTTGCAATAAGTATGTGAGTTCTTTATGACTAATGTTGAGTCCATAGATTATACGCACTCTCACCCTTCCACCATTGCTAACCTCTCTAGTACCGCGCAACTTTCGCCGGTACCATAAACCCACCATATACCTTCCTCAAAACAACGACCATACCTACCTATTATGGCATTTCCATAGCCATTTCAAGATATATTGCCATGTAACTTTCATCATCATCATATACATGACTTGAGCATTCATTGTCATATTGCTTTGCATGATCGTAAGATAGCTAGCATGATGTTTTCATGGCTTGTCCGTTTTTTGCTGTCATTGCTACGCTAGATCATTGCACATCCCTGTACACCGCCGGCGGCATTCATATAGAGTCATATCTTTGTTCTAGATATCGAGTTGTAATATTGAGTTGTAAGTCCCCCCCCCCCCCCCCCCCCCCCCCCCCCCCCCCCCCCCCCCCCCCCCCCCCCCCCCCCCCCCCCCCCCCCCCCCCCCCCCCCCCCCCCCCCCCCCCCCCCCCCCCCCCCCCCCCCCCCCCCCCCCCCCCCCCCCCCCCCCCCCCCCCCCCCCCCCCCCCCCCCCCCCCCCCCCCCCCCCCCCCCCCCCCCCCCCCCCCCCCCCCCCCCCCCCCCCCCCCCCCCCCCCCCCCCCCCCCCCCCCCCCCCCCCCCCCCCCCCCCCCCCCCCCCCCCCCCCCCCCCCCCCCCCCCCCCCCCCCCCCCCCCCCCCCCCCCCCCCCCCCCCCCCCCCCCCCCCCCCCCCCCCCCCCCCCCCCCCCCCCCCCCCCCCCCCCCCCCCCCCCCCCCCCCCCCCCCCCCCCCCCCCCCCCCCCCCCCCCCCCCCCCCCCCCCCCCCCCCCCCCCCCCCCCCCCCCCCCCCCCCCCCCCCCCCCCCCCCCCCCCCCCCCCCCCCCCCCCCCCCCCCCCCCCCCCCCCCCCCCCCCCCCCCCCCCCCCCCCCCCCCCCCCCCCCCCCCCCCCCCCCCCCCCCCCCCCCCCCCCCCC
Organism: Thinopyrum obtusiflorum; assembly: GCA_036873465.1. Classification (NCBI taxonomy): domain Eukaryota; kingdom Viridiplantae; phylum Streptophyta; class Magnoliopsida; order Poales; family Poaceae; genus Thinopyrum; species Thinopyrum obtusiflorum. The sequence goes on along the minus strand of JAAAWM010010906.1, from coordinate 10,229 downwards.
CCCCCCCCCCCCCCCCCCCCCCCCCCCCCCCCCCCCCCCCCCCCCCCCCCCCCCCCCCCCCCCCCCCCCCCCCCCCCCCCCCCCCCCCCCCCCCCCCCCCCCCCCCCCCCCCCCCCCCCCCCCCCCCCCCCCCCCCCCCCCCCCCCCCCCCCCCCCCCCCCCCCCCCCCCCCCCCCCCCCCCCCCCCCCCCCCCCCCCCCCCCCCCCCCCCCCCCCCCCCCCCCCCCCCCCCCCCCCCCCCCCCCCCCCCCCCCCCCCCCCCCCCCCCCCCCCCCCCCCCCCCCCCCCCCCCCCCCCCCCCCCCCCCCCCCCCCCCCCCCCCCCCCCCCCCCCCCCCCCCCCCCCCCCCCCCCCCCCCCCCCCCCCCCCCCCCCCCCCCCCCCCCCCCCCCCCCCCCCCCCCCCCCCCCCCCCCCCCCCCCCCCCCCCCCCCCCCCCCCCCCCCCCCCCCCCCCCCCCCCCCCCCCCCCCCCCCCCCCCCCCCCCCCCCCCCCCCCCCCCCCCCCCCCCCCCCCCCCCCCCCCCCCCCCCCCCCCCCCCCCCCCCCCCCCCCCCCCCCCCCCCCCCCCCCCCCCCCCGGAGGCTTATGTGTGATAGAGTGTATCATATCACGGGGTTTGGATGCACCGGCAAAGTTTACACCAACTCTCGAGGTGAGAAAGGGCAATGCACGGTACCGAAGAGGCTAGCAAACTGCAGAAATGTGAGAGTGTGTATAATCCATGGACTCACATTAGTCATAAAGAACTCACATACTTATTGTAAAAGTTTATTAGCCCTCGAAGCAAAGTTCTACTATGCATGCCCCTAGGGGGATAGATTGGTACGAAAAGACCATCACTCGTCCCCGACCTACACTCATAAGGAAGACAATCAATAATAAACCATGCTCCAACTTCTTAGCATAACTAGAGACTATACATGCATGCTTCGGGAATCACAAACCTTAACACCAATATTCTTACTAAACCACAATCATTCACTAGTACCTCCCACATATTACCATCTCAATATTGCAAAACTATTGCAAGGAATCAAACTTATCATATTCAGTGATCTACATGAAAGCTTTTGTTATATCCCTCTTGAATACCTATCATATTAGGACCAATTTCATAACCTGTAACAGCCCAAGTGCGATCCATCCTATTTTGTAACCTATCCAACCTTGTCATGTGTGATTTCCATGTGGGCTTTAATATAACTGGCTTCATCTTCATCATTGTTTGTTTTGTTCCTTCTATTTTGTGGCATGAGTATTATTGTGTGTGGCATTGTCATAATTGTTTTGCATATTTCTTTTCCCTATGATGTTGCCATGACCATGTTGAGTGCCTTGTCATATTTTCTCTTCTTGCATCATGTTCATCATTGGTTATGTTGCATCCCCCCCCCCCCCCCCCCCCCCCCCCCCCCCCCCCCCCCCCCCCCCCCCCCCCCCCCCCCCCCCCCCCCCCCCCCCCCCCCCCCCCCCCCCCCCCCCCCCCCCCCCCCCCCCCCCCCCCCCCCCCCCCCCCCCCCCCCCCCCCCCCCCCCCCCCCCCCCCCCCCCCCCCCCCCCCCCCCCCCCCCCCCCCCCCCCCCCCCCCCCCCCCCCCCCCCCCCCCCCCCCCCCCCCCCCCCCCCCCCCCCCCCCCCCCCCCCCCCCCCCCCCCCCCCCCCCCCCCCCCCCCCCCCCCCCCCCCCCCCCCCCCCCCCCCCCCCCCCCCCCCCCCCCCCCCCCCCCCCCCCCCCCCCCCCCCCCCCCCCCCCCCCCCCCCCCCCCCCCCCCCCCCCCCCCCCCCCCCCCCCCCCCCCCCCCCCCCCCCCCCCCCCCCCCCCCCCCCCCCCCCCCCCCCCCCCCCCCCCCCCCCCCCCCCCCCCCCCCCCCCCCCCCCCCCCCCCCCCCCCCCCCCCCCCCCCCCCCCCCCCCCCCCCCCCCCCCCCCCCCCCCCCCCCCCCCCCCCCCCCCCCCCCCCCCCCCCCCCCCCCCCCCCCCCCCCCCCCCCCCCCCCCCCCCCCCCCCCCCCCCCCCCCCCCCCCCCCCCCCCCCCCCCCCCCCCCCCCCCCCCCCCCCCCCCCCCCCCCCCCCCCCCCCCCCCCCCCCCCCCCCCCCCCCCCCCCCCCCCCCCCCCCCCCCCCCCCCCCCCCCCCCCCCCCCCCCCCCCCCCCCCCCCCCCCCCCCCCCCCCCCCCCCCCCCCCCCCCCCCCCCCCCCCCCCCCCCCCCCCCCCCCCCCCCCCCCCCCCCCCCCCCCCCCCCCCCCCCCCCCCCCCCCCCCCCCCCCCCCCCCCCCCCCCCCCCCCCCCCCCCCCCCCCCCCCCCCCCCCCCCCCCCCCCCCCCCCCCCCCCCCCCCCCCCCCCCCCCCCCCCCCCCCCCCCCCCCCCCCCCCCCCCCCCCCCCCCCCCCCCCCCCCCCCCCCCCCCCCCCCCCCCCCCCCCCCCCCCCCCCCCCCCCCCCCCCCCCCCCCCCCCCCCCCCCCCCCCCCCCCCCCCCCCCCCCCCCCCCCCCCCCCCCCCCCCCCCCCCCCCCCCCCCCCCCCCCCCCCCCCCCCCCCCCCCCCCCCCCCCCCCCCCCCCCCCCCCCCCCCCCCCCCCCCCCCCCCCCCCCCCCCCCCCCCCCTCATGTTATCACTTTCATATACTAGTGGGAATTTTTCATTATAGAACTTGGCTTGTATATTCCAATGATGGGCTTCCTCAAAGTGCCCTAGGTCTTCATGAGCAGGTGGATGCACACCCACTTAGTTTATTTTTGATCTTTCATATACTTATAGCTCTAGTGCATCCGTTGCATGGAAATCCCTACTCACTCACATTGATATCTATTGATGGGCATCTCCATAGCCCGTTGATACGCCTAGTTGATGTGAGACTATCTTCTCCCTTTTTGTCTTCTCCACAACCACCATTCTATTCCACCTATAGTGCTATATCCATGGCTCACGCTCATGTATGAAACAATTGCTTGGCTTGTCATCGGGGTTGTGCATGATTTAAATATTTTGTGTGGTGAAGATAGAGCATAGCCAGACTCTGTGATTTTGTAGGGATAACTTTCTTTGGCCATATGCTTGGTATATAAGATTAGTAATAAAACTTTCCTATGAGTGTGTTGAATACTATGAGAAGTTTGATGCTTGATAATTGTTTTGAGATATGGAGATGGTGATATTATAGTCATGCTAGTTGAGTAGTTTTGAATTTTAGAAATACTTGTGTTGAAGTTTGTGATTCACATAGCATGCATGTATGGTGAACCGTTATGTGATGAAGTCGGAGCATGATTTATTTATTGATTGTCTTCCTTATGAGTGGCAGTCGGGGACGAGCGATGGTATTTTTCATGCGCGTAATACTTTGCTTTGATAACTTGTAGATTTTTGCAATAAGTATATGAGTTCTTTATGACTAATGTTGAGCCCGTGGATTATACACACTCTCACCCTTCCACCTTTGCTAGCCTCTCTAACACCGCGCACCTTTCGCCGGTATCATACACCCACCATATACCTTCCTCAAAACAGCCACCATACCTACCTATTATGGCATTTCCATAGCCATTCTGAGATATATTGCCATGCAACTTTCCACTGTTCCGTTTATTATGACACACTGCATCATTCTCATATTTCTTAGCATGATCATGTAGTCGACATCGTATTTGTGGCAAAGCCACCGTTCATAACTCTTTCATACATGTCACTCATGAGTCATTGCATATCCCGGTACACCGCGGGAGGCATTCATATAGAGTCATATTTTGTTCTAAGTATCGAGTTGTAATTGTTGAGTTGTAAGAAAAATAAAAGTGTGATGATCATCATTATTAGAGCATTGTCCCAGTGAGGAAAGGATGATGGAGACTATGATTCCCCCACAAGTCGGGATGAGACTCCGGAGGAAGAATAAAAAAAGAGAAAGAAAAGAGGCCATAAAAAAAGAGAAAAAGCCCAAATAAAAAATGAGAGAAAAAGAGAGAAGGGACTATGTTACTATCCTTCTACCACACTTGTGCTTCAAAGTAGCACCATGATATTCATAGTAGAGAGTCTCTCCCCCCCCCCCCCCCCCCCCCCCCCCCCCCCCCCCCCCCCCCCCCCCCCCCCCCCCCCCCCCCCCCCCCCCCCCCCCCCCCCCCCCCCCCCCCCCCCCCCCCCCCCCCCCCCCCCCCCCCCCCCCCCCCCCCCCCCCCCCCCCCCCCCCCCCCCCCCCCCCCCCCCCCCCCCCCCCCCCCCCCCCCCCCCCCCCCCCCCCCCCCCCCCCCCCCCCCCCCCCCCCCCCCCCCCCCCCCCCCCCCCCCCCCCCCCCCCCCCCCCCCCCCCCCCCCCCCCCCCCCCCCCCCCCCCCCCCCCCCCCCCCCCCCCCCCCCCCCCCCCCCCCCCCCCCCCCCCCCCCCCCCCCCCCCCCCCCCCCCCCCCCCCCCCCCCCCCCCCCCCCCCCCCCCCCCCCCCCCCCCCCCCCCCCCCCCCCCCCCCCCCCCCCCCCCCCCCCCCCCCCCCCCCCCCCCCCCCCCCCCCCCCCCCCCCCCCCCCCCCCCCCCCCCCCCCCCCCCCCCCCCCCCCCCCCCCCCCCCCCCCCCCCCCCCCCCCCCCCCCCCCCCCCCCCCCCCCCCCCCCCCCCCCCCCCCCCCCCCCCCCCCCCCCCCCCCCCCCCCCCCCCCCCCCCCCCCCCCCCCCCCCCCCCCCCCCCCCCCCCCCCCCCCCCCCCCCCCCCCCCCCCCCCCCCCCCCCCCCCCCCCCCCCCCCCCCCCCCCCCCCCCCCCCCCCCCCCCCCCCCCCCCCCCCCCCCCCCCCCCCCCCCCCCCCCCCCCCCCCCCCCCCCCCCCCCCCCCCCCCCCCCCCCCCCCCCCCCCCCCCCCCCCCCCCCCCCCCCCCCCCCCCCCCCCCCCCCCCCCCCCCCCCCCCCCCCCCCCCCCCCCCCCCCCCCCCCCCCCCCCCCCCCCCCCCCCCCCCCCCCCCCCCCCCCCCCCCCCCCCCCCCCCCCCCCCCCCCCCCCCCCCCCCCCCCCCCCCCCCCCCCCCCCCCCCCCCCCCCCCCCCCCCCCCCCCCCCCCCCCCCCCCCCCCCCCCCCCCCCCCCCCCCCCCCCCCCCCCCCCCCCCCCCCCCCCCCCCCCCCCCCCCCCCCCCCCCCCCCCCCCCCCCCCCCCCCCCCCCCCCCCCCCCCCCCCCCCCCCCCCCCCCCCCCCCCCCCCCCCCCCCCCCCCCCCCCCCCCCCCCCCCCCCCCCCCCCCCCCCCCCCCCCCCCCCCCCCCCCCCCCCCCCCCCCCCCCCCCCCCCCCCCCCCCCCCCCCCCCCCCCCCCCCCCCCCCCCCCCCCCCCCCCCCCCCCCCCCCCCCCCCCCCCCCCCCCCCCCCCCCCCCCCCCCCCCCCCCCCCCCCCCCCCCCCCCCCCCCCCCCCCCCCCCCCCCCCCCCCCCCCCCCCCCCCCCCCCCCCCCCCCCCCCCCCCCCCCCCCCCCCCCCCCCCCCCCCCCCCCCCCCCCCCCCCCCCCCCCCCCCCCCCCCCCCCCCCCCCCCCCCCCCCCCCCCCCCCCCCCCCCCCCCCCCCCCCCCCCCCCCCCCCCCCCCCCCCCCCCCCCCCCCCCCCCCCCCCCCCCCCCCCCCCCCCCCCCCCCCCCCCCCCCCCCCCCCCCCCCCCCCCCCCCCCCCCCCCCCCCCCCCCCCCCCCCCCCCCCCCCCCCCCCCCCCCCCCCCCCCCCCCCCCCCCCCCCCCCCCCCCCCCCCCCCCCCCCCCCCCCCCCCCCCCCCCCCCCCCCCCCCCCCCCCCCCCCCCCCCCCCCCCCCCCCCCCCCCCCCCCCCCCCCCCCCCCCCCCCCCCCCCCCCCCCCCCCCCCCCCCCCCCCCCCCCCCCCCCCCCCCCCCCCCCCCCCCCCCCCCCCCCCCCCCCCCCCCCCCCCCCCCCCCCCCCCCCCCCCCCCCCCCCCCCCCCCCCCCCCCCCCCCCCCCCCCCCCCCCCCCCCCCCCCCCCCCCCCCCCCCCCCCCCCCCCCCCCCCCCCCCCCCCCCCCCCCCCCCCCCCCCCCCCCCCCCCCCCCCCCCCCCCCCCCCCCCCCCCCCCCCCCCCCCCCCCCCCCCCCCCCCCCCCCCCCCCCCCCCCCCCCCCCCCCCCCCCCCCCCCCCCCCCCCCCCCCCCCCCCCCCCCCCCCCCCCCCCCCCCCCCCCCCCCCCCCCCCCCCCCCCCCCCCCCCCCCCCCCCCCCCCCCCCCCCCCCCCCCCCCCCCCCCCCCCCCCCCCCCCCCCCCCCCCCCCCCCCCCCCCCCCCCCCCCCCCCCCCCCCCCCCCCCCCCCCCCCCCCCCCCCCCCCCCCCCCCCCCCCCCCCCCCCCCCCCCCCCCCCCCCCCCCCCCCCCCCCCCCCCCCCCCCCCCCCCCCCCCCCCCCCCCCCCCCCCCCCCCCCCCCCCCCCCCCCCCCCCCCCCCCCCCCCCCCCCCCCCCCCCCCCCCCCCCCCCCCCCCCCCCCCCCCCCCCCCCCCCCCCCCCCCCCCCCCCCCCCCCCCCCCCCCCCCCCCCCCCCCCCCCCCCCCCCCCCCCCCCCCCCCCCCCCCCCCCCCCCCCCCCCCCCCCCCCCCCCCCCCCCCCCCCCCCCCCCCCCCCCCCCCCCCCCCCCCCCCCCCCCCCCCCCCCCCCCCCCCCCCCCCCCCCCCCCCCCCCCCCCCCCCCCCCCCCCCCCCCCCCCCCCCCCCCCCCCCCCCCCCCATCAAAGCCAATTTTAATTAACAATGATTTGTGATTTAGTAGTGAGCACAAAGCAACATATATCAAGCAATGATGAAGTCTAACTCTCTTCCTATGCATCGACATGTCATAAAAGAACAATTCATGCACACCTAGTAACGGCCAATGCATAGTATAAACAGTTTCTTGCAATTTTATCATGTTGGAAACATAGAGAGGTGGAGATATAGTTCCTCTCTCATAATAATTGCAAGTAGGATCAGCAAGCACATGCATATTATACTCATCAAAATCATCATGTGCATCGGTAAAAGGCAACCCATCAATGTAATCCTTAATAAGAGCAAACTTCTCCGATATAGTGTAGTTTGGAGAATTCAAAAAGATAATAGGACTATCATGCGTGGGTGCAATAGCAACAATTTCATGTTTAACATAAGGAACTGTAGCAAGTTCATCTCCATAAGCATAATTAATATTGGCATCTTGGCCACAAGCATAGCAAGCATCATCAAAAAGGGATATTTCAAGAAAATCAATGGGATCATAACAGTCATCACAGCAATCATCCTTCGGTAAGCACGAAGGGGAATTAAACAATGTATGAGTTGAAGAGTTACTCTCATTAGAAGGTGGGCACGGGTGATCAATCCGCTCTTCCTCCTTTTGTTCTTTGCTCTCCTCCTCATCTTTTCCGTCCAATGAGCTCACGGTGTCATCAACTTCTTCTTCCATAGATTCCTGCAAAATATTAGTCTCTTCTTGGACAACGGAGACTTTCTTAATAAGTGCATTAATTTCATAATTGTATTCATAATTATCATAGCAATATTTGAGGATAGCTAAATTTTCAGATCTATAACAAGCATCATCAATATCATCAAATTCTTTAAACATAGATTCAATTTCATAAGCACCCATAAAAGCAACAAATTCTTCTATTTGTTCCACATCATAGTAATCATATATACCTCTAGCATAAGAAGCCAAGGTTTCATTATCATTAAATTTGCATGAAAAGGGGAGGTGTGGAGAATTCATCCTAGAGCAACAAGTATAATCATATTCCCAGCATAGTTGTCTAGCATATCACTTCAATATATAAATTTGATCCCATAATAGTTTCCCTTTTTGTGTCAAGCGATAATCCCTAAAGTAATAACGTTGATCCAACATTACCCCCATTACATAATTGAATGGGGTTTTCTCAGGATTATTAAAGTAGTACATAATATCTTTCACATAACCAGCATCGAGGGTTTTAGGAGGTTCCCCATCTCCATGAGCAGAAAGTACACCTAATTGTTTTGGTATTTCGTGTTCCATATCCATAACTAAAGATAGAGAACAACTAAGAACAGCAAATAAAAGTTACTTAGTGATAAAGCAAACAAGAACACACGAGAATATTCACCCCACGCTGTTGCTCCCCGGCAACGGCGCCAGAAAAAGGTCTTGATAACCCACAAGTATAGGCCCCCCCCCCCCCCCCCCCCCCCCCCCCCCCCCCCCCCCCCCCCCCCCCCCCCCCCCCCCCCCCCCCCCCCCCCCCCCCCCCCCCCCCCCCCCCCCCCCCCCCCCCCCCCCCCCCCCCCCCCCCCCCCCCCCCCCCCCCCCCCCCCCCCCCCCCCCCCCCCCCCCCCCCCCCCCCCCCCCCCCCCCCCCCCCCCCCCCCCCCCCCCCCCCCCCCCCCCCCCCCCCCCCCCCCCCCCCCCCCCCCCCCCCCCCCCCCCCCCCCCCCCCCCCCCCCCCCCCCCCCCCCCCCCCCCCCCCCCCCCCCCCCCCCCCCCCCCCCCCCCCCCCCCCCCCCCCCCCCCCCCCCCCCCCCCCCCCCCCCCCCCCCCCCCCCCCCCCCCCCCCCCCCCCCCCCCCCCCCCCCCCCCCCCCCCCCCCCCCCCCCCCCCCCCCCCCCCCCCCCCCCCCCCCCCCCCCCCCCCCCCCCCCCCCCCCCCCCCCCCCCCCCCCCCCCCCCCCCCCCCCCCCCCCCCCCCCCCCCCCCCCCCCCCCCCCCCCCCCCCCCCCCCCCCCCCCCCCCCCCCCCCCCCCCCCCCCCCCCCCCCCCCCCCCCCCCCCCCCCCCCCCCCCCCCCCCCCCCCCCCCCCCCCCCCCCCCCCCCCCCCCCCCCCCCCCCCCCCCCCCCCCCCCCCCCCCCCCCCCCCCCCCCCCCCCCCCCCCCCCCCCCCCCCCCCCCCCCCCCCCCCCCCCCCCCCCCCCCCCCCCCCCCCCCCCCCCCCCCCCCCCCCCCCCCCCCCCCCCCCCCCCCCCCCCCCCCCCCCCCCCCCCCCCCCCCCCCCCCCCCCCCCCCCCCCCCCCCCCCCCCCCCCCCCCCCCCCCCCCCCCCCCCCCCCCCCCCCCCCCCCCCCCCCCCCCCCCCCCCCCCCCCCCCCCCCCCCCCCCCCCCCCCCCCCCCCCCCCCCCCCCCCCCCCCCCCCCCCCCCCCCCCCCCCCCCCCCCCCCCCCCCCCCCCCCCCCCCCCCCCCCCCCCCCCCCCCCCCCCCCCCCCCCCCCCCCCCCCCCCCCCCCCCCCCCCCCCCCCCCCCCCCCCCCCCCCCCCCCCCCCCCCCCCCCCCCCCCCCCCCCCCCCCCCCCCCCCCCCCCCCCCCCCCCCCCCCCCCCCCCCCCCCCCCCCCCCCCCCCCCCCCCCCCCCCCCCCCCCCCCCCCCCCCCCCCCCCCCCCCCCCCCCCCCCCCCCCCCCCCCCCCCCCCCCCCCCCCCCCCCCCCCCCCCCCCCCCCCCCCCCCCCCCCCCCCCCCCCCCCCCCCCCCCCCCCCCCCCCCCCCCCCCCCCCCCCCCCCCCCCCCCCCCCCCCCCCCCCCCCCCCCCCCCCCCCCCCCCCCCCCCCCCCCCCCCCCCCCCCCCCCCCCCCCCCCCCCCCCCCCCCCCCCCCCCCCCCCCCCCCCCCCCCCCCCCCCCCCCCCCCCCCCCCCCCCCCCCCCCCCCCCCCCCCCCCCCCCCCCCCCCCCCCCCCCCCCCCCCCCCCCCCCCCCCCCCCCCCCCCCCCCCCCCCCCCCCCCCCCCCCCCCCCCCCCCCCCCCCCCCCCCCCCCCCCCCCCCCCCCCCCCCCCCCCCCCCCCCCCCATTGTTGATGTGTACATCGTCCTACGGACTAAAACCCTCTAGTTTATATAGACACCGGATAGGGTTAGGGTTACGTAGAGTCGGTTACAATGGTATGAGATCTTTATATCCGTATCGCCAAGCTTGCCTTCCACGCAAAGGAAAGTCCCTTCTGGACACGGGACGGAGTCTTCAATCTTGTATCTTCATAGTCCAGGAGTCCGGCTGAAGGCATAGTCCGGCTATCCGAACACCCCCTAATCTAGGACTCCCTCACCCACTATTCTCACTTGAGAAGTAGTAAAGTACTCTCTGGCTACCTCAACCAAGTACATACCAGCCAAGATTTTGAAATTGATATGGTGAAGCAAATGCATAAAAAATATGAGGTATGAATTCTGGCTTAAGTACAATATGCATATCCTGTCAGCCCTCAAGTCTACCGTGTATAGTAGAATTGAATATGTTGTAGACTTTAGTATAGCAATTAGGATAAAGCATCTTTGAGAAAAAAAACCTTCAA
>JAAAWM010010905.1:0-54912 GCA_036873465.1 Thinopyrum obtusiflorum | reverse complement strand
TGTAAGTATTAGCAGTTGAGTTGTCAATTCAACCACACCTGGAGATTAAATATATGCAGCAGAGTGATCAGTAGCACAGTAGTATGATAGTTTGATAGCAATAGTAATGGTAGCAATAGTAGCGGTAACGGTACCAACAGTAGTAACTTAGCAAGAACAATATGTGAAAAGCTCGTAGGCATTGGATCGGTGATAACATTGGATAATATTCATCATATAACAGTCATAACCGAGGGTGACACAGAACTAGCTCCAATTCATCAATGTAATGTAGGGATGCATTCCGTAAATAGTCATACGTGCTTATGGAAAAGAACTTGCATGGAATCTTTTGTCCTACCCTCCCGTGGCAGTGAGGTCCATAAGGAAACTAAGGGATATTAAGGCCTCCTTTTAATAGAGAACCGGAACAAAGCATTAACACATAGTGAATACATGAACTCCTCGAATTATGGTAATCACCGGAAAGAATCCCAATTATTGTCACCTTGGGGTATGCGGATCATAACATGTAATAGGTGCATATAACTTGCATGGTAACACAAATATATTGGTGAAAACATAAACGGTTCAGATCTGAAATCATGGCACCCCCCCCCCCCCCCCCCCCCCCCCCCCCCCCCCCCCCCCCCCCCCCCCCCCCCCCCCCCCCCCCCCCCCCCCCCCCCCCCCCCCCCCCCCCCCCCCCCCCCCCCCCCCCCCCCCCCCCCCCCCCCCCCCCCCCCCCCCCCCCCCCCCCCCCCCCCCCCCCCCCCCCCCCCCCCCCCCCCCCCCCCCCCCCCCCCCCCCCCCCCCCCCCCCCCCCCCCCCCCCCCCCCCCCCCCCCCCCCCCCCCCCCCCCCCCCCCCCCCCCCCCCCCCCCCCCCCCCCCCCCCCCCCCCCCCCCCCCCCCCCCCCCCCCCCCCCCCCCCCCCCCCCCCCCCCCCCCCCCCCCCCCCCCCCCCCCCCCCCCCCCCCCCCCCCCCCCCCCCCCCCCCCCCCCCCCCCCCCCCCCCCCCCCCCCCCCCCCCCCCCCCCCCCCCCCCCCCCCCCCCCCCCCCCCCCCCCCCCCCCCCCCCCCCCCCCCCCCCCCCCCCCCCCCCCCCCCCCCCCCCCCCCCCCCCCCCCCCCCCCCCCCCCCCCCCCCCCCCCCCCCCCCCCCCCCCCCCCCCCCCCCCCCCCCCCCCCCCCCCCCCCCCCCCCCCCCCCCCCCCCCCCCCCCCCCCCCCCCCCCCCCCCCCCCCCCCCCCCCCCCCCCCCCCCCCCCCCCCCCCCCCCCCCCCCCCCCCCCCCCCCCCCCCCCCCCCCCCCCCCCCCCCCCCCCCCCCCCCCCCCCCCCCCCCCCCCCCCCCCCCCCCCCCCCCCCCCCCCCCCCCCCCCCCCCCCCCCCCCCCCCCCCCCCCCCCCCCCCCCCCCCCCCCCCCCCCCCCCCCCCCCCCCCCCCCCCCCCCCCCCCCCCCCCCCCCCCCCCCCCCCCCCCCCCCCCCCCCCCCCCCCCCCCCCCCCCCCCCCCCCCCCCCCCCCCCCCCCCCCCCCCCCCCCCCCCCCCCCCCCCCCCCCCCCCCCCCCCCCCCCCCCCCCCCCCCCCCCCCCCCCCCCCCCCCCCCCCCCCCCCCCCCCCCCCCCCCCCCCCCCCCCCCCCCCCCCCCCCCCCCCCCCCCCCCCCCCCCCCCCCCCCCCCCCCCCCCCCCCCCCCCCCCCCCCCCCCCCCCCCCCCCCCCCCCCCCCCCCCCCCCCCCCCCCCCCCCCCCCCCCCCCCCCCCCCCCCCCCCCCCCCCCCCCCCCCCCCCCCCCCCCCCCCCCCCCCCCCCCCCCCCCCCCCCCCCCCCCCCCCCCCCCCCCCCCCCCCCCCCCCCCCCCCCCCCCCCCCCCCCCCCCCCCCCCCCCCCCCCCCCCCCCCCCCCCCCCCCCCCCCCCCCCCCCCCCCCCCCCCCCCCCCCCCCCCCCCCCCCCCCCCCCCCCCCCCCCCCCCCCCCCCCCCCCCCCCCCCCCCCCCCCCCCCCCCCCCCCCCCCCCCCCCCCCCCCCCCCCCCCCCCCCCCCCCCCCCCCCCCCCCCCCCCCCCCCCCCCCCCCCCCCCCCCCCCCCCCCCCCCCCCCCCCCCCCCCCCCCCCCCCCCCCCCCCCCCCCCCCCCCCCCCCCCCCCCCCCCCCCCCCCCCCCCCCCCCCCCCCCCCCCCCCCCCCCCCCCCCCCCCCCCCCCCCCCCCCCCCCCCCCCCCCCCCCCCCCCCCCCCCCCCCCCCCCCCCCCCCCCCCCCCCCCCCCCCCCCCCCCCCCCCCCCCCCCCCCCCCCCCCCCCCCCCCCCCCCCCCCCCCCCCCCCCCCCCCCCCCCCCCCCCCCCCCCCCCCCCCCCCCCCCCCCCCCCCCCCCCCCCCCCCCCCCCCCCCCCCCCCCCCCCCCCCCCCCCCCCCCCCCCCCCCCCCCCCCCCCCCCCCCCCCCCCCCCCCCCCCCCCCCCCCCCCCCCCCCCCCCCCCCCCCCCCCCCCCCCCCCCCCCCCCCCCCCCCCCCCCCCCCCCCCCCCCCCCCCCCCCCCCCCCCCCCCCCCCCCCCCCCCCCCCCCCCCCCCCCCCCCCCCCCCCCCCCCCCCCCCCCCCCCCCCCCCCCCCCCCCCCCCCCCCCCCCCCCCCCCCCCCCAGGCTTCGGGGAGAAGGCTTGGCACTTCGGTCGCGGATTTTGGCTGGTGGCTGGTGGCTGGGTAAGCCGAAGTGGACCGCTGGTAGAGGCCAGAGGGGTTTAAAGGCGGACGCTTTTCGTCTCCGGAGGGCAAAAGCCGGAAGGTAAAGGGAGGGGAGGTTCGACTCGGGCTTGTGGGTGTTGACGTGTTGGAACCGGATGGTAATTTATAAGACTATCACAAATTCACAATCCACCTGAACGACAAATACAACTTTTACTGAAGGGTAATAGTTCCTTCGAGAATTGGCTATGCACGCACCCACTTATTTTTGAGCGCATGCAATTATGTCATGTCGCTTTCGTAATTAATTATGTACCTTGAATGACGACGCTTATTCTGAAACGGAGTGAGTACATGGTAGACCCAACTAACGTATTGCGGTGCACATGCAAGCTATGTCACCTCACCGCGATTGTTAGGTGGGGAGATAGCAGGTGTTTTTTTGTAACAAAAGCTAGCATTGGAGTTTGTGGAAGGGAGCAACACCATGTGTAAGGTTGGAAGTTGTTTGGTTGGAATTTTGCAACTAGTACGCGGTGTTTAATTGCTTGGTTAATCTTTCGTTCTTATTTGCTATAACCCAAAGTTTTTAGTCGCGTCGAACTTTTTCAAGTCAGGCTTGTTGGGATACAATTAGTGTTTGAATCGAACATGTTGTATCATTGGCCTCGTGTATAATGAGAGGCACTCCACGATGTAACACATGGCAGCTAGATAGCGACATGCACACAGGGGGAGCCAGCTGTATGTGTCGGCACCAGGGCAGATGGTGTTGCTGTACCTCAAGGAGAAGTGACCGTATTCATTACCCCGGGAGTAGGCGAGTTTGCCGAACCTCGTTAACAAATCTCGTTGTCGTCATCGTGTTGTCATTGCTTGTTTCTCGATTGATCAACCGCGTGCCTCGAATTATTCTAAGAAGTGGTACCATGAGCAAGGTTTGAAATCAAGGTTACGGTTGATCGAGAGGAAGATCCAAGGTAATCGTGGATACGATAGTTGTGTGGACGAAATCATCGGGAAGAACAACAAAAAGCAATGGGATCGACCGGTCATTTGGTCGCAGAAGCAATTGGCGAATCACACGCTTCATGGTAGAAGAATCACGAGGCTATGCAACAAATTGGTTGAGATGGTCGATGAGGTCGCAGTTGTTGGAAATATGCCCTAGAGGCTAATAAAGTTAAGTTTATTTTCGATGCTAGTGTTGGTTCCTAAATATGAGATTCAAAGGAAAACCTAATTGCATGTGTGGAATAATAAACACCAAACAAACCTCTAGTCAGGTATCTGGGCTAGCTCGTGTATTGATGATGGCATTGTTTCCTTAATCATGGACATTGTTAATGTAACAAGGATGGCGGCTATAATGAGAGCACATTGTTCGCGTAACAACGGTGTTGGATAAACACACTTATGAAATACTACGAGATCATGTGTCAACATGTTGTCTGTATTTTCTCATAATGTTAACATTTACTTGCGTGCTTAGACCATGAGAATATCATAGACCCAGATACCGAATGGTTAATTCGGTGTCATCAAACGTTACTCTGCAACTGTGTAATTATAACGGTGACTTTCGGACAAGTCATGAAGTATGTCGTGGTGCTAGATATGTCAAGACTGGAATTTCCCCCTCCGACAGTGGAGATATACACTTTGGGCCCGATCGGTATAACGACGTCCAACATCGCCCAGCCAAGTGTTGTGACTAAGGAGTTAGGCACGGGGACGTTGGAATACAGACACGAGAAAGGATTACAAATTGGTAACGAGCATAGCTAGGTATGGTGATCAAGGAATTGATCACACAGATGGCGTCAAAGTCTTGCCTCGGTTTGTGTAACATATCGTGAGGCAAAGATTATTGTGTGCAATAATACAATGTTCGCCCCCATAAAGATCTTCGATGATATATGAAGATCGTTACGCGTGTCCATATACTGCTAACGATTATTGACCTGAAGGTGATCTGATATGTCCATATATGCTCGAACCTATAGGGTCTTACTCTTAATGTTTAGCGATATATAGGAATGCTACCATTTAATGGAGATCGAGAGAGAAGGGTCCCGAAACTTCTTTAGAGGATCTCAAAAGTGTTCCGGGAGGTCCGAGTGTTCCGATGATTTCTGAAAGTGTTCCATAAGGTATCGGAAGGTTCTAGGACATGGTGGAAACTTCCAAGGAGGTTCAGAAGGTCCTAGAATATTCCGAAACATTTTGAAAGGATCCTAATGGGATGGCCCCTTTGCTTGGGGGCATGGTATCTAATACGTCTCCAGCGTATCTATAATTTTTTATGTTTCATGCTATTATATTATCAATCTTATATACTTTATATACAATTTTATATCATTTTTTGGGAACTAACCTATTAACTCAGCGCCTAGTGTCAGCTGTTTTTTATGCTTGTTTTTGGTTTTACAGAAAATCTATACCGAACGGAGTCCAAACACGATGAAACTTTTTGATGATTTTTTTCTGGAATAAGAGAACCTAAAAGCTTCGGGGGAGGACCAGAAGACCTACGAGGAGACGGCAAGGCAACAGGGCGCGCCCTGATGCCTTGTGGATCCCTCGTGGCTCCGTCTGACCTAATTCCAGCGCTATAAATTCCCAAATATTGAAAAAAAACAGAGAACCAACCGAAACATTTTTCTGTCATCGCAAGTCTATGTTCTTCCGTGATCCCATCTGGAGGCCTTTTCCGGTACTCTGCCGGAGGGGGAATTGATTACGGAGGGCTTCTACATCAACCTTGATGCACCTTCTATGATGTGTGAGTAGTTTACCACAGACCTACGGGTTCATAGTGATTAGCTAGATCTCTCTCTCTCTCTGATCTTCAATACAATGTTCTCCTCAGAGTTCTATTCGATGTAATCTTCTTTTGCGGTGTATTTGTTGGGATCTGATGAATTGTGGATTTATGATCAGATTATTCCTTGAAAGTAATTGAGTCTTTTCTAAACTTTATTATGTATGATTGTTATAGTTGTGTAATGCTTTCTAATCTATGGGTTTTCTTTGGCCAAGTTGATTTATAGATCTTCAGTGGAAGTGGTGCATAGTAGTAGGTTCAATCTTGCGGTGTCCTGACAGCAGGGGTAGCGAGGCACGTATTTGTATTGTTGCTACTAAGGGTAAGATGGCGAAGTTTAATCATATTGCTTGGTTTTATTCTGTCTACATTATGTCATCATACTTCATGCATTATTCTGATTGTTATGAACTTAATACGTAGAGAGGCAAGCATAGAAGCGCTCTCGAAGTGGAGTAGTGGTAGTAGATGCAGGCAGGAGTCGGTCTACTTGTCACGGACATAATGCCTATGTACACGATCATGCCATGAATAACGGCATAACTATGCGCTTTTCTATCAATTGCCCAACAATAATTTGTCTACCCACCATATGCTATCTTTATGAGAGAGATGACTCTAGTGAAAACTATGGCCCTCAGGTCTATTTTAATCGTATTGCTAAAACCAAAAATACATTGCTGCAATTTTTATCTTTTATTTTACTTTGCAATTTATCTATCACCTATTACCAGATTTGATCCTTACAATTAACGAGTACAAGGGGATTGATAACCCTCTTGCCCGCGTTGGGTGCAAGTATTTGCTCTTGTGTGTGTAGGTACTGTTGACGAGTATTTGCGTGGTTCTCCTATTGGTTTGATAACCTTGGTTCTCTACTGAGGGAAATACTATTCGCTACTATATTGCTTCACCCTTCCTCTTCGGGGAAAATCCCAACGCAGCTCATAAGTAGCAATATTCGGGCCAGGTCGACCGAACCCTCCCTGCCTGGATGGAGTCCTAGTGGGAGAGACTCCTCCTCCTGGATGGACGAGCCCCCCTCCTGGCACATATATAAGGAGGACCTATTGGGAAGCGTAGTAGGAAAAAAATTCACCCTACGATCACCCAAGAACAATATGAAGATGCATTAATGGTTAGGATATCGATCTTTGATGACTCCGAGTAGCAGCGGAAGTAGATGAGTCGGTGTAGCTCGTACTTGGAGTCCTTCGAACCGTAGATGAACGATACCGCAAACCGCCCATGAACAGTCCCTCGAATGGAAGACCGAAAGCATGGCATTTCTACGAGTTGCAAGCGTACGGTCTTCATGCATGATCCGGTAGCGCTTTGCCGTCCAGAGCTAATCGTCACCGAAGAATTAGAGGGAGGAGATTAGAACCACACTGGGCTTCTAATTATGAGGATTCGAGAATCTAGGTCAAGCTCTAATTGATCAATTATGACCAACTAGAACTAGAGAACAAGAGGAGGCTCCAAAACTTGTGTATAGAAAAGGTGCAAAAGCCTCTAGTATATATAGGTTGGAGGGGAGACAGAGGGGCGCCACAAGGAGGGAAAGGACTCCCCTCCTTGGCCGGCCAAGAGGAGGGGGAGTCCCCCTCCAATTCGGCCTCCTCTCCCTTCCCGAGGTGGGAAGGAGAGCGCCACCTCCACTTGGGCCCAAGTGGCCCATGTAGCGTTTCACCACATGGCCTTTTAAGGCCCGTTGATATTTAATTATTTATAAAATCCTCCTAACAATTACTAGAGCCTTTTATTATTAATTTAAAATCTCTGGAAACATTTTCCACCTATATATTATTTATCGATAATACCCGGTATTCGTCAATAAACTCTGAAATGCTTCTGGTTCCTATCGAAACTATTTCGAATATATTAACGAAACTATCTCACAAATAAATCCTTGTTACTCCCGTCCTACTAACACTCAGCAGATCATGATTACCTTAAGCTTGTGACCATGTAGGTTCAATAAAGCATGGACAAAAACAAAACCCCTTTGTTCAATTTTCGACAGCGGAACCATGGATGTCCATATCGATCCCTACGAGTGCATGAATGACATTCAAGTGAACCTTTGGTTATCATGTGATGTTCTCTTTGCTTTGCGATAATATGTCTCCAACATATCTATAATTTTTTATTGTTTCATGCTATTATATTATCAATCTTGGATACTTTATATGCATTTTATGCTATTTTATATCATTTTTGGGAACTAACCTATTAACCCAGTGCCTAGTGCGAGTTGCTATTTAAAGGCGGGCACTTTTCGTTTTCGGAGGGCAAAAGCCAGAAGGTAGGTGGAGGTTCGACTCGGGCATGTGGGTGTTGACGTGTTGGAACCGGATGGTAACTTCTAAGACACAATCCAACTTACTGAAGGGTAATCTAGTTCCTTCGAGAATCAGCTAACACACTCACTTATTTGTTAGGACATGCAGCTGTGTCATGTCACCTTCATAATTAATTATGTATCTAGAATCAAGACGCTTATTTTGGAACGGAGTGAGTACATGATAGACCCACTAACTTATTGCGGTGCACAGGCAAGCTATGTCACCTCACCACGATTGTTAGGCGGGGGAGATAACATGTGCTTTGGTAGCAAAAATAGCATGGAATTTGTGAAAGGGAGCAATACAGGTTGCAAGTTGTTTGGTTGGATTTTGCAACTAGTACGTGGTGTGTAATTGCTCGGTTAATCTTTCGTTCTTATTTGCTATAACGCAAATTTTTAGTCGCGTCAAACTTTTTCAAGTCGGGCTTGTTAGGATATAGTTAGTGTTTGGATCGAACATGTTGTATCCTTGGACTCCTGTGTAATGAGAGGCACACCACGATGTAACACATGGTAGGTAGATAGCGACATGAACGCAGGGGAGCCAGCTGTATGTGCCAGCACCCGGGCAGATTGTGGTGCGGTACCTCAAGGAGGAGTGCCCGTATTCATTGCCCCAGGAGTAGGCGAGTTTGCTGAACCTCATTAACAAATCTTGTTGTTGTTGCTTGTTTCTCGATTGATCAACCATGTGTCTCGAATTATACTAACAAGTGGTACCATGAGAGGTTTGAAATCAAGGTTACGGTTGATCGAGAGGAAGATCGAAGGTAATCGTGGATACGATAGTTGTGTCGACGAAATCATCGGGGAGAACAATAAAAAGCAATGGGATCGATCGGTCATTTGGTCACGAAAGCAATTGGCGAATCACACGCTTCATGGCAGGAAGAATCATGAGGCTATGCAACAGATTGTTTGAGATCGATCGATGAGGTCGCAGTTGTTGGAAATATGGCCTGGAGGCTAACAAATTTAAGTTTATTTTCGATGCTTTAATTGTGTTGGTTCTTGAATATGAGATTCAAAGGAAAACCTAATTGCATGTGTGGAATAATAAACACCAAACAAACCTCTAGTCGGGTCTCTGGGCTAGCTCGTGTATTGTTGATGGCATTGTTTTCTTGATCATAGACATTGTTAATGTTGGAGATATGCCCTAGAGGCAATCATGTATGATGATATTTCCTATGTGTTTATGAATAAACATAGTCCTTGGACATTATCAATAATGTGTATCAGCAAGTACGTGACTTGTTTGTGGGACTATGCATTGTATGATGACTGTCCTAAAAGGTCCCTAGTCGAAAGGGTTGTGTGGATGCGCAGCCAACCAGACTAGCATATGACATGGTGGATGGATCAGTCTCACTAGTCATGGAGCATTGGATGCTAACCGGATAATATGGACTCGGAAGGATCTGTTCGGATACGACATAGTCGGATCCGAGTCGGATAGACCCAACTATGAGACGCAACGATATGTCATTTGTGAGTCTCTAGTACAACATACGTTCTATGTCCTAGGAGCTGAGTTGACGCATGTACTCGGGATGGTGACAGACCTGCTTTGGGCCAACCAAATGCTACTCCGTAACTAGGTAGTTATAAAGGTATGTTTCGGGCTTTTCCAGACCCATGCTGTGAGACATGGTCGAGCAAGATGGGATTTGCCCCTCCAACCAGGAGAGATATACTCTGGGTCCCTTGTGTGATCCGACCAAAATAAGCATGGCCATGTGATTAGGATTATGAAATAATCCGATTTGTGGTCGGCATCACTGGAACGAGAAACAAGTCGGGCTAGAACAAGGATGACAGACTTGCCTTGAGCCCGACAATATATATCATGTGGCAGAGGGAACATAAGTGTGATGTATAGGTTCGCCTAACCAGCTTCATTGTCTGCTTAGTGGTCGGCACGCCTTACTAGAGGCCGCTACCAGCCGAGCAGGTCGGAGGTGATCCGACCTGCGACCAAGTCGACTTGAACCTAAGGGGTCGCGCGCTTAAGGGAAGGAACCTGTGAGGTCGGATCCGACTCCATGAGTCAGGTATGATCCTACTCGGACTCGGATCCAGGCCGAACAGACTTTGGGCTTTAGGATCCGTGCGAGGCCCAAGTGTTGAGCCCGTGACGGATGCCTATATAAAGTGGAGGTGCGGCACACTCATTTGGTTGATCGCTTCGGTGCTGTCACTAGGTTTTGCATGTGTTGCAAATTGACACCTCCACTCGCCGCTGACTGTGTGATCGGACCTAGCAGTCCACCGCATGGTGTTCCTCCTGCACGCACGGATACCATTATATGATGATTGTCCTAAAAGGTCCCTAGTCGAAAGGGCTGTGTGGACGTGCAACCAACTAGACTAGCATATGACACGGTGGATGGCTCGATCTCACTAGCCATGGAGCATTGGATGCTAGCCGTATAATATGGACTTGGAAGGGTCTGGTCGGATTTGACATTGTCGGATCCGAGTCGAGATAAGGTCCGAGTCGGACAGACCCGACTATGAGACGCAGCGATAGATCATCTGTGAGTCTCTAGTACAACATACATTCTATGTCCTAAGACCTGAGCCAATGCATGTACTCGGGATGGTGACAGACTTGCTTTGGGCCGACTGAATGCTCCTCCGTAACTGGGTAGTTACAAAGGTAGGTTTCGGGCTTGTCCAGACCCATGTTGCGAGACATGGTCGAGTAAGATGGGATTTGCCCCTCCGATTAGGAGAGATATACTCTGGGTCCCTCGTGTGATCCGACCAAGATAAGTATGGCCATGTGACAAGGATTATGAGATAATCCGGTTAGTGATCGGTGCTACTTCTTGAGCTTGCGTTGGTTTTTCCCTTGAAGAGGAAAGGGTTATGCAGAAAAGTAGAGATAAGTATTTCCCTCAGTTAAGAACCAAGGTATCAATCCAGTAGGAGGAACACACAAGTCTCCAATAATCGCACCTACACAAACAAACAAATACTTGCACCCAACGCGATAAAGGGGTTGTCAATCCCTTCACGGTTACTTGCAAGGATGAGATCTGATAGTGATGGATATAAAAGATAAGTAAAAGTGCAAAATAAAATAAAAGTAAATAAATTGCAGCAAAGTATTTTTGGGTTTTTGATTTTGTAGATCTAGAAATAATATGATAAAAGATAGACACGGGGCCATAGTTTCCACTAGAGGCTTCTGTCTTGAAAGAAGGCATACGGTGGGTAAACAAATTATTGTTGAGCAATTGATAGAAAAGCGCATAGTTATGACGATATCTGAGGCAATGATCATGTATATAGGCATCATGTTCGAGACAAGTAGACCGACTCCTGCCAGCATCTACTACTATTACTCCACACATCGACCGCTATCCAGCATGCATCAAGTGTATTAAGTTAACAAGAACGGAGTAACACCTTAAGCAAGATGACATGATGTAGAGGGATAGATCCAATCAATATGAACAAACCCCATCTTTTTATACTTAATGGCAACAATACAAATACGTGTCATGTCCCTTTCTGTCACTAGGATTGAGCACCGCAAGATTGAACCCATTACAAAGCACCTCTCCCATTGCAAGAAAAATCAATCTAGTTGGCCAAACCAAATCAATAGATCGGAGAGAAATACAAAGCTATATAAATCATGCATAAAAGAGTTCAGAAAAGACTCAAATAATATTCATAGATAATCTGATCATAAACCCACAATTCATCGGGTCTCAACAAATGCACCGCAAAATAAGATTACATCGAATAGATCTCCAAGAACATTGAGGAGAACATTGTATTGAAGATCAAAGAGAGAGAAGAAGCCATCTAGCTACTAGCTATGGACCCGTAGGTCTGTGGTAAACTACTCACACATCATCGGAAGGGCAGCAAGGTTGATGTAGAAGCCCTCTGTGATCTAATCCCCCTCCGACGGAGTACCGGAAAAGGTCCCAAGATGGGATCTCACGAGGACAGAAGCTTGCGGCGGCGGAAAAGTATTTTTGGGGTGCCCTATGGTCTTTGGGGAATATTTGGGTATTTATAGAAGAAGAATTAGGGTTAGAGGAGCCACGGGGGGCCCACAAGCTTGGAGGACGCCCCTCCCCTGGGGCGCACCCCCTGAGCTTGTCACCACCTCATGGCCCTTCTGGCCTCCTCCCGAAGCTTCCAGGGTGTCTTGTGGTCCAAGAAAAATTATCAAAAAGTTTCGTTCCATTTGGACTCCGTTTGGTATTGATTTTCTGTAAAGACAAAAACAAGGAAACAACGGCAACTGGCACTGGGCACTAGGTTAATAGGTTAGTCCCAAAAAATGATATAAAATAGCATAATAATGCATATAAAACATCCAAGATTGATTATATAATAGCATGGAACAATCAAAAATTGTAGATACGTTGGAGACGTATCAAGCATCCCCAAGCTTAATTCCTGCTCGTCCTCGAGTACGTAAATGATAAAAACAGAATTTTTGATGTGGAATGCTACCTAACATTTTTGTCATGTAATCTTTCTTTATGTGGCATGAATATTCAGATCCATTAGATTCAAAACAAAAGTTTAATATTGACATAAAAACAATAATACTTCAAGCATACTAGAAAGCAATCATGTCTTTTCAAAATATCATGGCTAAAGAAAGTTATCCCTACAAAATCATATAGTCTTGTTATGCTCCATCTTCTTAACACAAAGTATTTATCATGCACAGCTCCAATGACAAGCCAAGCAATTGGTTCATACTTTTTAACGCGCTTCAGCTTTTTCAACTCTCACGCAATACATGAGCGTGAGTCATGGATATAGCACTTTAGGTGGAATAGAAGGTGGTAGTAGACAAAAAGGAAGGAAGAAATTCTCACATCAACTAGGCAAATTAATGGGCTATGGAGATGCCCATCAATCGATATCAATGTGAGTGAGTAGGGATTGCCATGCAATGGATGCACTAGAGTTATAAGTGTATGAAAGCTCAAAAGAAAACTAAGTGGGTGTGCATCCAACTTGCTTGCTCATGAAGACCTCGGTCATTTGACAAAGCCCACCATTGGAATATACAAGCCAAGTTCTATAATGAAAAATTCCCACTAGTAATATATGAAAGTGACAAAATAGGAGACTCTATATCATGAAGAATGATAACCCACAAGTATAGGGGATCGCAACAGTTTTTGAGTGTAGAGTATTCAACCCAAATTTATTGATTCGACACAAGGGGAGCCAAAGAATATTTGTAAGTATTAGCAGTTGAGTTGTCAATTCAACCACACCTGGAGATTAAATATATGCAGCAGAGTGATCAGTAGCACAGTAGTATGATAGTTTGATAGCAATAGTAATGGTAGCAATAGTAGCGGTAACGGTACCAACAGTAGTAACTTAGCAAGAACAATATGTGAAAAGCTCGTAGGCATTGGATCGGTGATAACATTGGATAATATTCATCATATAACAGTCATAACCGAGGGTGACACAGAACTAGCTCCAATTCATCAATGTAATGTAGGGATGCATTCCGTAAATAGTCATACGTGCTTATGGAAAAGAACTTGCATGGAATCTTTTGTCCTACCCTCCCGTGGCAGTGAGGTCCATAAGGAAACTAAGGGATATTAAGGCCTCCTTTTAATAGAGAACCGGAACAAAGCATTAACACATAGTGAATACATGAACTCCTCGAATTATGGTAATCACCGGAAAGAATCCCAATTATTGTCACCTTGGGGTATGCGGATCATAACATGTAATAGGTGCATATAACTTGCATGGTAACACAAATATATTGGTGAAAACATAAACGGTTCAGATCTGAAATCATGGCACTCGGGCCCTAGTGACAAGCATTAAGCATAGCAAAGTCATAGCAACATCAATCTCAAAACATAGTGGATACTAGGGATCAAGCCCTAATAAAACTAACTCGATTACATGATGAATCTCATCCAACCCATCACCGTACAGCAAGCCTACGAAAGGATTACTCACTCCCGGCGGTGAACATCATGAAATTGGTGATGGAGGATGGTTGCTGATGACGATGGCGGCGAATCCCCCTCTCCAGAGCCCAGAACATACTCCAGATCTGGCCTCCCGATGAAGAACAGGAGGTGGCGACGGCTCCGTGTCGTAAAACGCGATGAAACTTCCTCCCCTATTTTTTCTCGGGAAATAGGAATTTATAGTATCCAGATTAGGGTCAGCGGAGCCTCGTGGGCCCCACTACCCACCAGGGCGCCAGAGGGGGGTGGCGCGCCCTGGTGCCTAGTGGGCAGCTTCCCCCCCCCCCCCTCCAGTGGGTCTTGGTTCCGGTATTTTTCTTTTATTCCAAGATAATTTGCCAAAAAGTTTCGTCCAATTCCGAGAACTTTCATTTCTGCACAAAAACAACACCATGGTAGTTCTGCTGAAAACATCGTCAGTCCGGGTTAGTTCATTCAAATCATGCAAATTAGAGTCCAAACCAAGAGCAAAAGCGTTAGGAAAAGTAGATACGACGGAGACATATCAACTCCCCCAAGCTTAACCCATTGCTTGTCCTCAAGCAATTCAGTTGACAAACAGAAAGTGATAAAGAAAAACTTTTACGAACTCTTTTGTTCTTGTGTCCATATATATGCTTAAATAATACCCAGGTTTTCATCAAAGATCATAACTAACCATGCAAATGATAACTCTTAGAAACTATATTCACTCATACCAATGGCATAATCAACTAGCGAGCAATAATAAAATATTTCAAATGCCAACACTTTGTCAAAACAATCATGATATAACATGACAATAATGGTATCTCGCTAGCCCTTTCTGAGACCAGAAAACATAAATGCAGAGCACCTCCAAAGTTCAAGTAGCGACTAAACATTGTAATTCATGGTAGAAGAGATCCATTCATGATGCACACAACATTAACTATACACAATGCATGAGGATGACAATAGTGCTCTCAGGACTGGTGCATATTTGAGAAGGTCATGACTCAACAATAAAAGTAAAATAACATAAAAGTAAATAAATAGGCCCTTCACAGAGGGAAGCAGGGATTTGCAGAGGTGCCAGAGCTCGAAGCTTAAATTAGAGATAAATATAATTTTGGGAGGTATACCTTTCCTGTCAATGTTACAACCAAGAGTTTTCAATATCTTCCATGCTAAACAAATTAGCGGCGGTTCCCAAGCGGTAAAAGTAAAATTTACTCCCCCTCCACCAACAAACACAAGCCATGGCTAGCCGAATCCTTGGGTGCCCTCCATACCAACAACAGTCCGGGGGAGTTTGTTTCATTATTATTGTAATTTTGATCATGGGACTGGGCATCCCGATTACCGGCCCCTCTAGTGCAAGGACGAGTGAATAAACACTCATCATGAGAATAACCCGCTTAGCATGGAAGATACTGACCACCCCCTGTCGCTCCATGAGCGGTACGGGCACACAAAATAGATGTTCATTTGAAATTTAGAGGTGGCACATGCAAACTTACTTGGAACGGCAGAGTAATACCGCATATAGGTAGATATAGTGGACTCATCTAGAATAACTTCAGTTTAAGGATTTGTATGCACAAGCAGTATTCCCACTTAGTACAGGCGAAGGCTAGCAAATAGGTTGAGAAGCGACCAACTAGAGAGCGAAAATGGTCATAAACATGCGTTGTGAATAATTAACATTGAGTACTAGCATGAGTAGGATATAAACACCATGAACATAAATATAGTGGAGGCTATCTTGGTTTTGAATCAACTACATGGTAAACATGTGCCAAGTCAAGCCACTTGAAACATTCAAAGGAGGATATCATATCATCATACTACATCACAACCATTTTAACGCATGTTGACATCTAAGATAAATCATTATCCGCTCCTAGCTACTTAAGCATGGCATGAGCAACTATTATCTCTAATTGTTATCACAAACATGTTTAACCATAATATGCTGGATCATGGATACTGAGTTAAACATATTTACAAAACAAAAACAAGTTGAGTTCATACCCGCCTTTCCTTGCCTCAGTCACTTCATCAAATATCGTCATTATTGCCTTTCACTTGCATGACCGAATGATATGAAAATAATAATAGTGCAAGAGTGCCGTGGACTAAGCTAGAATCTGCAAACATTTTATTCAAAGGAGAAGACATAATAATATGGGCTCATTGTTAGATCAATAATAATGCATATGAGAGCCACTCAACATTTTCATCGTGGTCTTCTCCTTGATAGGACTCAACAAAAGAAAAGAATTTCAGAGAAACACACTAAAATATTTTTAGAGTTTTTGATTTTTCTTGAAGAAAGCAAAACAAAAATGAGAAAAACTATTTACACAGGAAAGCTCCAAACAAGCAAAAGAAGAACAGGAAATATTTTTGGGTTTTTTTAATACTACAACTAATTAAACTAGAAAGAAAAACCGAAAAGAAGCGAGAAATGTTTTTGATTTTCTTGAAGTTTTTCAAACACACAAGAAGAAAGCGAGAAAATAAATATAACATGGATAATACAATGAAAGAGGATGAACACCGACAACTGGAATGAAATGTGTGAACATGAATGTAATGTCGGTGGAAATACGTGCTACCCCAAGCTTAGGCTTTTGGCCTAAGTTGGTAATCACCATCCGTAGTAGCCATCCAGTCCCATGTGAAAGTGCTAAGGCGGCGGCACCTGAGCGTCCCATTCCTAGGGCTCCTTCTCTGCCACTGCCTGTGTGTTCCGGTAGGCGACAATGTCCTCTGGTAAGATGGTGTATCCGTTCCTGGTGTAAGAGTCAAACAAAGCAGGAGCAGGCAACGGAATAATATCACGGGTATTCTCACTGAATACCAAGTTATAGCGAATATGGTTTAGTGGCTCAGGGGCATCAAGAAAGTGGTGGTCCAGCATCTCCTGGTGATCCAAGTAAACTCTAGGTAACAAATAATCATGCTGGCGTATCTGAACGTTAAAGCGTCTCGCTAGGCGGGTGGCAAAAATATCACCATGAATTTTACCCTTAGTTCTATTAGTGTGCAAACGGCGTGCAATGATAGCCCCGAGGTTATAGGTGTGGTCATTATGAAGTGCACGGCGTAAAATGGCAAGGTCAGGGGCACTGAGTATACTTCCTTTCTCTCTGGCAGTCAAACATTTCGTGATAAATAAGGCAAAGTAATGCACAAAAGGAAATTGCAAACTAGTGGATGTGGCCTTCGACATGCCCCTTTCCTCTCCCATAGTTAAAGTGTGGAGGAAACCTTCAAACTCAGCCGGTCTAGGCTCTCTTAATTCCCCATCAAAGGGAATCAAACATATCTCACAGAATTCATTGAGTGGTATTTGACGAGTTTCAGAATATAAATTAAAACACACCACAGGAGGTTCGAGCCTATTCAAGAAATGAAAGTTTTGCACAAAGGAATTTGTAAGGATGTGGTGTTGGTCACACTCATCTGTGAGGAAGTTGGTCAGCCCAGCATTTGCAACGAATTGGGCGAACTCTTGATGGAACCCAGCCTCGTCCATGAAGGCATTGTGTGGCCATTTGCATGGCCAGACCTTCGTCCTTCGCGGAGTGTTGAGGTCGCTGTCCGAGGATTCCCCCATGACCTCCTTGGAATTCCGTTTGGAGGAATACCTCCGGAAGATATCCATTTTTCCTATGAACAAATTTCTAAAAAATTTGGGACACAAAATGATATCAATAAAACTTCACAAAACTGATAGCAACTACTCATATGAATATCTAGAGGCTATATCAAGCATTCAAATTTCTTGGAACTCAAAGAATTCAACATGCAAGCTCATTTTCAGTAGCACCAAGAGCAGCTAATTACTCAAAATATAAACCACTAGAGCAAAAACTAATTGGAGCAATGGAGGAGTCACATACCAAGTAGCAATCCCCCAAAATAGTTTCGGAAATGAAGCTCCGAGCAAAGAGATCGAAAATGTCAGGTTTGGGAGCAAGAACATGAGAGAGAGAGAGCTAGAGAGATTTTTTTCTGGAGGTGAGTGACGATATGAGGTAAGAGAGTAAGTGAGGGGATGCTCGTGGGGCCCATTACCCACCAGGGCGCGCCAGGTGGGTGTGGCACGCCCTGGTGCCTAGTGGGCACCTGGGGCACCCCCCTGTGGTGTTTTCAGTACCAGAAATTCTCAAATATTTAGAAAAAATTCGTGTTAAAATTTAAGGTTATTCTGAGCACTTTTATTTTTGAGCCATTTTTTTTGCACGGAAAATTCAGATAACAGGATAAACATGGCATTTTATTGCATTTAACTAAAAATAACAGAAAACAAAGAGTTGGGACAGAAGGTTCCGCCTACTAAATTCATCGACCACATGCCTCTCGAAAGTAATCCATTAATAAGGTTGATCAAGTCTTATTAACAACCACCTTCAATTAGCATGAACCCGAAGAATCTTCATAAAACACTAAGTTACCTCAATGAGGATATGCATATCCCCAACAATAAGTATTTCATATTTCTTTTTGGCTGTAGAAAGAGGGAGTTGGAAGCTTCCAATAGTAATTGTCGGAGTCTTTTCAATAACATTGATACCATTCACTTGAAATTGTTTCTTTGGAAAGTGCACCGTATGCTCATTACCATTGATATGAAAAGTGACCTTGCTTTTGTTGCAATCAATAACAGCCCCTGCGGTATTCAAGGGGGGTCTACCAAGGATAATCGACATGTTGTCGTCCTCGGGCATCTCAAGTATAACAAAGTCTGTTAAGATAGTAACATTTGCAACAACAACAACAGTCACATCCTCACAAATACCGATAGGTATGGCAGTTGATTTGTCAGCCATTTGCCAAGATATTTCAGTAGGTGTGAGTTTATTTAGATCAAGTCTTTTATATAAAGAGAAAGGCATAACACTAACACCAGCCCCAAAATCACATAAAGTAGTTTTGACATAATTTCTTTTGATAGAGCATGGTATAGTTGGTATTTCTGGATCTCCTAATTTCTTAGGTATTCCATCCTTAAAAGAATAATTAGCAAGCATGGTGGAGATTTCAGCTTCATGTATTTTTCTTTTGTTAGTAATAATATCTTTCATGTATTTAGCATAAGGGGCCATCTTCAAAATATCAGTCAAACGAGTACGCAAAAAGACTGGCCTAAGCATTTCAGCAAATCATTCAAATTCTTCCTCATCCTTTTTCTTAGATGGTTTAGGTGGAAAGGGCATGGGTTTCTGAACCCATGGTTCTCTTTCTTTACAGTGTTTCCTAGCAACAAAGTCTCTCTTATCATAATGTTTATTCTTAGGAGGTGGGTTATCAAGATCAACAGCTGGTTCTATTTCAACGTCATTATCTGGTTCTTTATCATTATCTAGCTAAACATCTACATGAACATCATCATTTTTATTATCACTGGGTGAATGTTCATTACCAGATTGAGTTTCAGCATCAGAAATAGAGACATCATTATTATCCTCATAAGGTTTTTCTACCTCAGGTTCACTACAAGCATGCAAAGTCCTATCATTTTTCTTTTTCTTTTTGGATGGACTAGGTGCATCAACATTAGTTCTTTGAGAGTCTTGTTCAATTCTTTTAGGATGTCCCTCAGGATAAAGTGGTTCCTGAGTCATTTTACCTCCTCTAGTTATTACTCTAACAGCATGATCATTCATATTATTGTTCATTTCACTAAGCAATTCACTTTGAGATTTAGCAACTTGTTCTAACTGGGTTCGAACCATAGAAGCATGTTTTCCTACACCTTTAACATCATTTGTAATTCTAAATAACAAGTCACTCAAGCGAGCAATCATATCAGAATTTTGTTTCAATTGTTTCATAACATTTGCATTGAAGTGATCTTGCTTTATAATATAGTTGTCAAATTCATACAAGCATTGGCTAGGATGTTTATTGTAAGGTATATCTCCTTCATCAAACTTTAGAAAATAATTTACCTCTACTACCTGTGGTGGTATGTCAAGACCATGTATTTCTTCAATAGGTGGTGAATTCTTAACATCTTCAGCTTTAATACCTTTTTCCTTCATACATTTCTTTGCTTCTTGCATATCTTCAGGACTGAAAAATAAGACACCCCTCTTCTTCAGAGTAGGTTTAGGCGGTGGTTCAGAAAGTGTCCAATCATCGTAATTCTTCAATATATTATTCAATAATTCCTCAGCTTGTTCAATGATTCGTTCCCTGAAAACACAAGCAGCACAACTATCTAGGTAGTCCCAGAAGCATCAGTTAGTCCATTATAGAAGATATCAAGTATTTCATTTTTCTTAAGAGGGTGATCAGGAAAAGCATTAAGTAATTGGAGAAGCCTTCCCAAGCTTGTGGGAGACTCTCTTCTTCAATTTGCACAAAGTTAAATATTTCCTGTAAGGCAGCTTGTTTCTTATGAGCAGGAAACTATTTTTCAGAGAAGTAATAGATCATATCCCGGGGACTACGCACACAACCAGGAGCAAGAGTATTGTACCATATCTTAGCATCATCCTTTAATGAGAAAGGAAACAACTTAAGAATATAATAATATCAAAAAATTTCCTCATGAGCAAATAGGGTGGCTATATCATTTAATTTAGGGAGATGTGCCACAACAGTTTCATTTTCATAGCCATGGAAAGGATCAGATTCAACCAAAGTAATTAACTCTGGGTCGCCAGAGAATTCATAATCCTTATCAGTAATAAAGATAGGTGAAGTAGCAAACTTAGGATCATAGTTCATTCTAGCATTCAAAGATTTTTCTTTCAACTTGCATAGTATATTCTTAAGATCATCTCTATCCTTACAACCAAGAAAGTCTCTAGCTACTTCTCTATCCATAACATAACCCTCTGGTATCTCAGGCAATTCATATCTAGGAGCACTAGTTCCAATAGGTGAATCATAATTTTCAGCTTCAATAATTTCATCGGTTTCAGTAATTTCATCAGTTTCAGCATTCTCAATTTCTTTAGCTTTAGCAATTTGTTCATCAAGAAATTCACCTAGTGGCGGAGTAATATCAAGCAAAGTACTAGCATCATTCCTAGCATCACGCATAGCAGAAGTGGCACCATTAATTACTTGCGACATATCAGAATTAATAGCAGGTGGTGGTGTCGCAAGCTTACTTAAAATAGAAGGTGAATCAAGTGCAGAGCTAGATAACAGTTCCTTACCTCGGCTCGTCTTAGAGGGAACGATCTTGGTTCTATCATCCTTGAGATTCTTCATAGTGATCAATAGATATAAATCCCAAGTGACTCAACAAATATAGCTATGCTCCCCAACAACGGGCCAGAAAAAGGTCTTGATAACCCACAAGTATTAGGGATCGCAACAGTTTTCGAGGGTAGAGTATTCAACCCAAATTTATTGATTCGACACAAGGGAAGCCAAAGAATATTTGTAGGTATTAGAAGTTGAGTTGTCAATTCAACCACACCTGGAGATTAAATATCTGCACCAGAGTGATCAGTAGCACAGCAGTATGATAGTTTGATAGCAATAGTAACGGTAGCAATAGTAGCGGTAACGGTAACGGTAACAGTAGCAGCAACAATAGTAACCTAGCAAGAACAATATGTGAAAAGATAGTAGGCATTGGATCGGTGATAACATTGGATAATATTCATCATATAACATTAATAACCTAGGGCGACACGGAACTAGCTCCAATTCATCAATGTAATGTAGGCATTATTCCGTTAATAGTCATACGTGCTTATGGAAAAGAACTTGCATGACATCTTTTGTCCTACCCTCTCGTGGCAGCGGGGTCCATAAGGAAACTAAGGGATATTAAGGCCTCCTTTTAATAGAGAACCAGAACAAAGCATTAACACATAGTGAATACATGAACTCCTCAAATTACGGTAATCACCGAAAAGAATCCCAATTATTGTCACCTTGGGGTATGCGGATCATAACACATAATAGGTGCATATAACTTGCATGGTACGATCTAGAATGCAAATATATTAGTGAAAACATAAACGGTTCAGATCTAAAATCATGGCACTCGGGCCCTAGTGACAAGCATTAAGCATAGCAAAGTCGTAGCAACATCAATCTCAGTACATAGTGGATACTAGGGATCAAGCCCTAACAAAACTAACTCGATTACATGATGAATCTCATCCAACCCATCACCGTCCAGCAAGCCTACGAAGGGATTACTCACTCCCGGCAGTGAGCATCATGAAATTGGTGATGGAGGATGGTTGGTGATGACGATGGCAGCGAATCCCCCACTCCGGAGCCCAGAACGGACTCCAGATCTGGCCTCCCAATGAAGAACAGGAGGTGGCGGCGGCTCCATATTGTAAAACACGATGAAACTTCCTCCCCTATTTTTTCTTGGGAAATAGGAATTTATAGTATCCAGATTAGGTTCAGCGGAGCCTCGTGGGCCCCACTACCCACCAGGGCGCACCAGAGGGGGGTGG
Organism: Thinopyrum obtusiflorum; assembly: GCA_036873465.1. Taxonomy (NCBI): domain Eukaryota; kingdom Viridiplantae; phylum Streptophyta; class Magnoliopsida; order Poales; family Poaceae; genus Thinopyrum; species Thinopyrum obtusiflorum. Next base: position 32,668 of record JAAAWM010010905.1, on the reverse strand, counting down.
CGTGCCCTGGTGCCTAGTGGGCAGCTGCCCCCCCCCCCCCCTCCAGTGGGTCTTGGTTCCAGTATTTTTCTTTTATTCCAAAATAATGCTCCAAAAAGTTTCGTCCAATTCTGAGAACTTTTATTTCTGCACAAAAATAACACCATGGTAGTTCTGCTGAAAACAACATCAGTCCGGATTAGTTTCATTCAAATCATGCAAATTAGAGTCCAAAACAAGAGCAAAAGCATTAGGAAAAGTAGATACGATGGAGACGTATCAAAGAACATGGTGCTACTTTGAAGCACAAGTGTGGAAAAGGATAGTAACATTGTGCCTTCTCTCTTTTTCTCTCATTTTTTTCTTTTTGTTGGGCACTTTGGCCTCTTTTTTCTTGGGCTCATTTGGCCTCTCTTTTTTTATTCCTCACATGGTACAATGCTCTAATATTGATGATCATCACACTTTTATTTACTTACAACTCAAGAATTACAACTCAATGTGACAACTCAAAATAACGGAACGATGGAAGTTGCATGGCAATATATCTTGGAATGGCTATGGAAATGCCATAATAGGTAGGTGTGGTGGCTGTTTTGAGGAAAGGTATAAGGAGGATTTAATGCACCGGTGAAAGTTCTGCGGTACTAGAGTGGCTAGCAAAAGTGGAAGGGTGAGAGTGCGTATAATCCATGAACTCGACATTAGTCATAAAGAACTCACATACTTATTGCAAAAGTTTATTAGCCCTCGAAGCAAAGTACTACTACGCATGCCCCTGGGGGGTAGATTGGTAGGAAAAGACCATCGCTCGTCCCCTAATGCGGCTAGAAACTGCGTCGGTATTTCCCCAAAGAGGAAGGGATGATGCAGTACAGCTATGGTAGGTATTTCCCTCAGTTATGAAACCAAAGCATCAATCCAGTAGGAGAACTGTTGGGGATATAACCCCACGGTGTGACCCACCCAGGAGGGGCCGGGTTACATTATTAGCGACTCAACATGTGAAAGCCTAAGTAGGCCCAAGAAGATAAGATATGAAGACTGGAGGCGGCTTACAAGGCGGGCCTGATGAAGGCCCAAGACCAGGCGATGGTGTCATAACCCGGAGGTGTGAGCCGCCCGATGGCGACTTGCCTAGCAAGGCAAGACGACTTAGAACCCGGGTCGGTCGCGTTGTATGATCCAACTTGGACTCTTGTAAGCCCAGGGCCTCGACCTGTGTATATAAAGGCGAGACCCTACGGCGGGTTAACTCAGGTGACAATCGATCAAGAGCTAGGTTAAGCGATTCCGCTCCCTTGTAATCGATACTCAATCAATATAGCACAAAGCAGGAAGTAGGCTTTTACCTCGTCGGTGAGGGGCCGAACCTGGGTAAACTCGTGTCTCTCGTCCCGTTCAACCCCTTTAAGCTAACCTACGTTGCGATGGCTCCACACCTAAGTCCTTTCACAAGGGCATCTGCCGTGACAAAACCACGACAGTTGGCGCCCACCGTGGGGCCAGCGCACGGTGGTTTCGAGTTCTTGAAGGGCTCTTTTCCAGGGATCGAGGGATACGCCGTTGGCAGGATGACCAAGAGTCACCGCAGCAAGCTCTACATCGACAACGCTGGCTGGGGCCCCGAGGCCGACTCAATCGAGTACGGGTACCGGGTCCCCTTTGGTGGAATTCACATCTTCATTGGCAAGGTTGGCGGATCAGAGCCTGAGCCGGACATCTTCACCAACATCGTCGAGCCGGCTCGGCACACGCGACCCGCCCGGGTTCAACCCGATCGGAAACATGTCTTCGTTGGATTCGCACATGGCACAGATCTCGCGGAAGATTCTGTATCTGGAAGAGAGACTCTCGTCTACTCAGGTGATGAGTCCTCGATCGAAGAGACGGAGTCGATCTATCAGCTTCCAGATGGTGGGCTTGGGGGCTATTCCGATGGTGACAGTATTCCGGACCCCTATGAGCCGCCGTGAGCCGCCATGCCGGGCTGCTATCTTCATGGCTGGTATAGGGCCGGCTCTCAATTCATCAACAACTGCAGCTATGACATCTGGATCGACTGCTGCTATGATAGCTGGGGCTAGCGGCTCTGCTAGGCCACCGGCTCAGGTCTTATTAGATCTCTTGGGCACTCTGACAACTTTGCTAGCAACAGAGGTTACTGCGGCGAATCAAGCAGAACGCACCGCAGAAATTGTCAAGATTCAAGCGGAGATCACTAAGGCCCAGGAGGATGTCAACACAGAGAATATCAGGATGGCAGAGGAACGGGCTCAGATCACAGCTGAGTCAGAGCGTGTGAGAGCAGAGGTGTGGCGTTTAAGTCTGGATTAGAATGCCTCTAACGCAGTCCTTCGTCGAAGGCACCAAACTCGCCTGCCTTTGCATTATGAGCCTATGAATTTGTTTAACACCCCTAGAGCGGACCCAAGTACTCCGGACGCCCGGGTGAATCCTTAATTAAACCCGGACAGGCCTGGAAGCCGGGCGGCGGCTCAACCTCGTCAGCCTGAGCCGGCACGGAGGGAGGAGCGGATGCCTAACCCGCCCCCCAATCCAGCACCGCCTCGGCGTTTTCTGACACCACCTCCAGGGCACTTTTCTAACCCGGTGGATAACATGTTAGCAGCGGCAACCCGGCTGGCGGCTATTCCGATCCAGGGCGAGTCATCGATTGTAGTGGAGACACGGAACGCAGTTGAGCTCCTTTAGACGGCTATGGCACCGCAGGCGGCTTACTCATACAGTCTTGATCTTGTTCATTTGACCCCTCGTCCAAGTTGAGTCACCCGTGGTTTCCAGCAGCGAACGGCGCCATAACCCGCCCCGTGATGATAACCCGCCCTGTGAGGATAACCCGCCCCGTCGTGAGTTGGAGGCAGCGGCTCAGCAGGGGGCTTATCAGCAGCCTCCGGTGACCCCTTCGGCCTCAGTAGGGGCTGGTGTAATTTCCAAGTCTGTTGGAGTGCCGTGTTTGGTACCGGCTCTGCGTAATGAATGTCTGCCAAAGGATTTTAAGGGTCCTCGTAAGGTGCCTAACTACACAGCTGATCTCCCCCCTGAGGCTTGGATTGAGAGTTATGAGTTAGCCATGGAGATGCTAGATGTCAATGATGCTATCTGTGCCAAATACTTTACCATGATGTTGGATGGACCCGCTCGTACATGGTTAAAAAGTTTACCTGCTAATTCTATCAACTCATGGGCAGAGTTGAAGGAACATTTCATCAAAAAAATTCAAGGGATATGCAAGCAGCCTTTGACGATCATCGATCTGGATAATTGCGTGCAGCGCGAGGATGAGTCAGCCCATCGTTGGGTTTGGCGGGTCTCTGCTATTATTCACTCATCTGATAGTATTGCGGCGGGTCAGGCGGTTCTGGTCTTGGAGAAGAACTGTCACTTTACCCCCCCTTAAGCAGAAGCTTGGGCGGCTTAAGCGTCATTGTAATGACATGAGTGAGCTCATGGCGGCTCTCATTAAATACGCCGACTCTGATACCACAAAGGACCCTGGATCTGATGATGAGAAATCCAACAAAGGCAAAAAAAGTGGCAATGGTAAGGGTCAGCAGCAGAACGTGGCAGAGCATAATAACAACCAAGGCAATGGTGGGAAGCGCAGACACCCTGATGGCGGGTCAGATTTAGTAGCTAACACCAACACTGGGTACAAGAATCAATGTCGCAATGGTAATGGTAAGCCGTCGTATGGCAAGGGAAAACCTTTTAATCTTGAGGCGGCGCTTAATGACCCATGCCCGAAGCACAGTCTTCCTGACAAGCCATCCACTCACGCCTGGAAAGATTGTTGGGTCATGCTGTTGGGGAACGTAGTATTTCAAAAAATTTACCTACGATCACGCAAGATCTATCTATGTGATGCATAGCAACGAGCGGGGAGAGTGTGTCCACGTACCCTTGTAGACCGAAAGAGGAAGCGTTTTATCAACGCGGTTGCTGTAGTCGTACGTCTTCACGATCCGACCGATCCTAGCACCGAACGTACGGCACCTCCGTGTTCAGCACACGTTCAGCTCGATGACGTCCCTCGTACTCTTGATCCAGTTGAGGCCGAGGGAGAGTTTCATCAGCACGATGGCGTGGTGACGGTGATGATGAAGTGATTCCGGCAGGGCTTCGCCTAAGCTCTCCGAAAATATGACCGGGGTGTAAAACTATGGAGGGGGGCGCCGCACACGGCTTGGAACAATTGATGTGTGCTTTGGGGGCGCCCCCCTCCCGTATATAAAGGAGGAAGGGGGAGGAGGCAGCCTAGGTGCGCCATGGGGGGAGGCCGAGTCCTAGTGAGACTCCTCCCCCTTGTGGCGGCGCCCCCCCTCCAGACTTGGGCTTCTTCACTTGAGCAGCAACTTGCTTGCCGTTCTTCTTGAAGTTCCCCTTCTTCCCTTTACCCTTTTTCTTGAAACTGGTGGTCTTGTTGACCATCAACACTTGATGCTCCTTCTTGATTTCTACCTCCGCAGCCTTTAGCATTGCGAAGAGCTCGGGAATTGTCTTATCCATCCCTTGCATATTATAGTTCATCACGAAGCTCTTGTAGCTTGGTGGCAGTGATTGAAGAACTCTGTCAATGACACTATCAACCAGAAGATCAACTCCCAGCTGAGTCAAGTGATTATGATACCCAGACATTTTGAGTATATGTTCACTGACAAAACTATTCTCCTCCATTTTGCAGCTGTAGAACTTATTGGAGACTTCATATCTCTCAATCCGGGCATTTGGTTGAAATATTAACTTCAACTCCTGGAACATCTCATATGCTCCATGACGTTCAAAACATCCCCCCCCCCCCCCCCCCCCCCCCCCCCCCCCCCCCCCCCCCCCCCCCCCCCCCCCCCCCCCCCCCCCCCCCCCCCCCCCCCCCCCCCCCCCCCCCCCCCCCCCCCCCCCCCCCCCCCCCCCCCCCCCCCCCCCCCCCCCCCCCCCCCCCCCCCCCCCCCCCCCCCCCCCCCCCCCCCCCCCCCCCCCCCCCCCCCCCCCCCCCCCCCCCCCCCCCCCCCCCCCCCCCCCCCCCCCCCCCCCCCCCCCCCCCCCCCCCCCCCCCCCCCCCCCCCCCCCCCCCCCCCCCCCCCCCCCCCCCCCCCCCCCCCCCCCCCCCCCCCCCCCCCCAACTTTCGCAACGGTGCATACTCAGGGAGAACACTTGTACCTTGAAATTTAGTGAGAGATCATCTTATAATGCTACCGCCGTACTAAGCAAAATAAGATGCATAAAAGGGTTAACATCACATGCAATTCAATATGTGACATGATATGGCCATCATCATCTTGTGCTCTTGATCTCCATCATCGAAGCACCATCATGATCTCCATCGTCACCGGCGTGACACCTTGATCTCCATTGTAGCATCGTTGTCGTCTTGCCAACTATTGCTTCTACTACTATCGCTACCGCTTAGTGATAAAGTAAAAACAATTACATGGCGATTGCATTGCATACAATAAAACGACAACCATATGGCTCCTGCCAGTTGCCAATAACTCTGTTACAAAACATGATCATCTCATACAACAAATTATATCACATCATGTCTTGACCATATCACATCACAGCAAGCCCTGCAAAAACAAGTTAGACGTCCTCTACTTTGCTGTTGCAAGTTTTACGTGGCTGCTACGGGCTTCGAGCAAGAACCGTTCTTACCTACGCATCAAAACCACAACGTGGTGTAGTGATTGCTTTTTGATCTTCTAAAATAACCCTCTTCATTGAAACCGGTTCAACTAAAGTGAGAGAGATGGACACCCGCCGGTCACCTTTAAGCAACGAGTGCTCGCAGCGGTGAAACCAGTCTCGCGTAAGCGTACGCGTAATGTCGGTCCGGGCCGCTTCATCTCACAATACCGCTGAACCAAGTAACAACTAGTAACGGCAAGCAATATGTATACACCCACGCCCACAACTCCTTTGTGTTCTACTCGTGCAAATAACATCTACGCATAGACCTGGCTCGGATGCCACTGTTGGGGAACGTAGTATTTCAAAAAAATTACCTACGATCATGCAAGATCTATCTATGTGATGCATAGCAATGAGCGGGGAGAGTGTGTCCACGTACCCTCGTAGACCAAAAGCGGAAGCGTTTTATCAACGCGGTTGATGTAGTCGTACGTCTTCACGATCCGACCGATCCTAGCACCGAACGTACGGCACCTCCGTGTTCAGCACACGTTCAGCTTGATGACGTCCCTCGTACTCTTGATCCAGTTGAGGCCGAGGGAGAGTTTTGTCAGCACGATGGCGTGGTGACGGTGATGATGAAGTGATTCCGGCAGGGCTTCGCCTAAGCTCTCTGAAAATATGACCGGGGTGTAAAACTGTGGAGGGGGGCGCCGCACACGGCTTGGAACAATTGATGTGTGCTTTGGGGGCGCCCCCCTCCCGTATATAAAGGAGGAAGGGGGAGGAGGCAGCCTAGGTGCGCCATGGGGGGGAGGCCGAGTCCTAGTGGGACTCCTCCCCCTTGTGGCGGCGCCCCCCTCCCCCAATCCTACTCCTACTAGGAGTAGGGAGAGAGGGAGAGAGAGGGAAGGAAAGGGGGGCCGGCCCCCCAACCCCCAGCCCAATTCGGACCCCTCATGGGGGGGCGCCAGCCCCCTGGTGGGCTGGTGTTCCTCCCCTATGAGGCCCATGTGGCCCATCCTACTCCCCGGGGGGTTTCGGTAACCCCTCCGGTACTCCGATAAATATCCGGAACCTTCCGGAACTTTTCCGGATGCCAAATACTATCTTCCAATATATCAATCTTAACCTCTCGGACATTCCGAGACTCCTCGTCATGTCCATGATCTCATCCGGGACTCTGAACTACCTTCGGTACATCAAAACACATAAACTCATAATACCGATCGTCATCGAACGTTAAGCGTGCGGACCCTACGGGTTCGAGAACTATGTAGACATGACCGAGACTCATCTCCGATCAATAACCAATAGTGGAACCTGGATGCTCATATTGGCTCCCACATATTCTACGAAGATCTTTATCGGTCAAACCGCATAACAACATACGTTGTTCCCTTTGTCCCCCCCCCCCCCCCCCCCCCCCCCCCCCCCCCCCCCCCCCCCCCCCCCCCCCCCCCCCCCCCCCCCCCCCCCCCCCCCCCCCCCCCCCCCCCCCCCCCCCCCCCCCCCCCCCCCCCCCCCCCCCCCCCCCCCCCCCCCCCCCCCCCCCCCCCCCCCCCCCCCCCCCCCCCCCCCCCCCCCCCCCCCCCCCCCCCCCCCCCCCCCCCCCCCCCCCCCCCCCCCCCCCCCCCCCCCCCCCCCCCCCCCCCCCCCCCCCCCCCCCCCCCCCCCCCCCCCCCCCCCCCCCCCCCCCCCCCCCCCCCCCCCCCCCCCCCCCCCCCCCCCCCCCCCCCCCCCCCCCCCCCCCCCCCCCCCCCCCCCCCCCCCCCCCCCCCCCCCCCCCCCCCCCCCCCCCCCCCCCCCCCCCCCCCCCCCCCCCCCCCCCCCCCCCCCCCCCCCCCCCCCCCCCCCCCCCCCCCCCCCCCCCCCCCCCCCCCCCCCCCCCCCCCCCCCCCCCCCCCCCCCCCCCCCCCCCCCCCCCCCCCCCCCCCCCCCCCCCCCCCCCCCCCCCCCCCCCCCCCCCCCCCCCCCCCCCCCCCCCCCCCCCCCCCCCCCCCCCCCCCCCCCCCCCCCCCCCCCCCCCCCCCCCCCCCCCCCCCCCCCCCCCCCCCCCCCCCCCCCCCCCCCCCCCCCCCCCCCCCCCCCCCCCCCCCCCCCCCCCCCCCCCCCCCCCCCCCCCCCCCCCCCCCCCCCCCCCCCCCCCCCCCCCCCCCCCCCCCCCCCCCCCCCCCCCCCCCCCCCCCCCCCCCCCCCCCCCCCCCCCCCCCCCCCCCCCCCCCCCCCCCCCCCCCCCCCCCCCCCCCCCCCCCCCCCCCCCCCCCCCCCCCCCCCCCCCCCCCCCCCCCCCCCCCCCCCCCCCCCCTTTGCTCGTGAGAGAGGCTTAGTCAACGGGTCTGCAACATTCAGATCCGTATGTATCTTGCAAATCTCTATGTCTCCCTCCTTGACTTGATCGCGGATGGAATTAAAGCGTCTCTTGATGTGTTTGGTTCTCTTGTGAAATTTGGATTCCTTCGCCAAGGCAATAGCTCTAGTATTGTCACAAAAGATTTTCATTGGACCCGATGCACTAGGTATGACACCTAGATCGGATATGAACTCCTTCATCCAGACTCCTTCATTTGCTGCTTCCGAAGCAGCTATGTATTCCGCTTCACATGTAGATCTCGCCACGACGCTTTGGTTAGAACTGCACCAACTGACAGCTCCATCGTTCAATATAAATATGTATCCGGTTTGTGACTTAGAGTCATCCGGATCAGTGTCAAAGCTTGCATCAACGTAACCATTTACGATGAGCTCTTTGTCACCTCCATAAACGAGAAACATATCCTTAGTCCTTTTCAGGTATTTCAGGATGTTCTTGACCGCTGTCCAGTGATCCACTCCTGGATTACTTTGGTACCTCCCTGCTAAACTAATAGCAAGGCACACATCATGTCTGGTACACAGCATTGCATACATGATAGAACCTATGGCTGAAGCATAGGGAATGACTTTGGTGATGACTATGATTACAGAGCCGAGACATTGTGGTTTGAAGTGGTCAAAATCAAGAGTCAGTATCAAGCCTTGTTCGGACGGCCGGCTTATGCTAAGTTCATGGCTCGCCCTTGTTATGTTTATTTACAGCTTAAGATGCCAGAGCGTAAGGGCACAATTACGGTCCATGGTGAGCGGAAAGTCGCCTTGGAATGTGGGGAAGGAGACGCGGCTTATGCAGAGTCAGCTTGTGCTACTGAGGAACTTAAGTTTTACAAAGATAATGTTGACCCGGCTGATATGACCCCTTTGAAGAAGCCCACCACTGAGCAAGACCCTTTATTGAAGTTTAAGTCGGCTGATGATACTAAGCAGGTCTATTTTGTCCCTGGCGACTCATCTCAGCAGTTCACAGTGGGGGCTAATATGGATCCTAAATAGGAAAGCGCGCTCATCGAGTTCATCCGTGAGAATCGGGACATCTTTGCATGGAAACCTTCTGACATGCCGGGTGTTCCGAGGCAGGGGATTCTCAGTTGCTGGAGCAGTGTTTTTGCAATAAAACCAAGTGGTCACCCATCCTTTGGGGTGGCTTGGCAAGATTGTGGAAGGGAAGTTGTTGTCTCTCCGTCTCTGAATAGAGACTCCGCCTAATTCTTGGCTTGGGCCATTCTGGCATTCAGTCTGGCAATTTATATAAAAGAACTCTTTAAAGAGGGCAACAGTAGGTTCTATTTGTAGATAAGCCTCACAAAAGATTTGGAAGTGGCAAATGTTGGATATAGAGTTTGGGCCTATGTCTTGAGGATGCAAGTTGAGGTAGTGGAGGAGATCCCGAAAGAACTTAGACTCGGGTGGGGTAAAACCCCTGAGTATATGATCAGTGAAGACTACAATTTCCCCTTCAGCGGGAGTAGGGATTGTCTCTCCTTTGCTAACCCACCATCCAATTTCCTGCTGAGTCGCCAATAGGCCTTGGCTTACGTAATCATTGAGGATTTCTTTGGTAACCAGAGAGCGCTCCCAATTGCAGATAGTCATGTTGAGTAGCCTAAAGGTACGAAAGTAAATTACAAATAAGGCAGGATTATAAGCTACAGTAAATAATGGCGGGTTAATTGAGATAAGCTACTTTGGAAATTCTTGGCGGGTTACAAATTCAATGTTAAACCGCCCGAAGAGTGAAGGGCGAGTCAATTATCTATGGATCTAAGATTGTTAAAATTTTGCTAAGTGTGGGGCAAACAAGTTTTGCAGATTGCAGCTATAATTACGGATCTACAACAGCTCAAAAAAGGAGAATAAATATTAAACCTAACAGGCGGCAGTAGAAGAACTAGCAGACTGTATACTAATTCTGAGGAAGAAAGGGGAGCTATCCAAGATACAAATAAGGACTAAAACTGCTACCGCTCTGTTCCTATTCTGTTTTCAGATTGAAATACAACTTCTAAGTAGGAGATGGATGAACTTGGATGAACAACGATGAACTCCATAAACATGACTGCCCTAATGTGGATCTGAGGACGGAGATGAAAGGACACCTGACGGTGTTGATGAAGAGCAGATGAGCACCGCTGATTTCTGGTCACAACAGGTCGATGCAGCGGCTTGAGAGGAGTTGCTGGTGAGGCTCGGCTGGGGCGGCGGAGCTCCGGTCGCGGTGAACGGGGCAAGGAACAAGAAGAAGAGGAGACGGGGGTAAAAAGTGAAAAGACAGGCCCCCTGTCCCTATTTATAAGAAAGAGTTGGAACAGTGAAAAGGCATGCACGGAGATCGAGGAGGCGTGATAATTATCTCACCAAAAGAGGTGCCTCGATTTTCGAAATGGCTGGTTAAATGCAAAGATCCGTTGTGACGTCATGAGATTTTCCTTGGATTTAATAATATGACGTCATCTTTTCTTACGGCGGGTCGTGAAGGTCTGTTCAAGGTCAAAATTTAGAAGAGCTGAAGAAGACTCGCCAACCAGAAGATGAAGATTGACATGAACAAGTTCAAATCAATCTGGGGCCTAATGTTGGGGATATAACCCCACGGTGTGACCCGCCCAGGAGGGGCCGGGTTACATTATTGGTGACTAAACATGTGAAAGCCTAAGTAGGCCCAAGAAGATAAGATATGAAGACTGGAGGTGGCTTACAAGGTGGGCCTGATGAAGGCCCAAGACCAGGCGATGGTGTCATAACCCGGAGGTGTGAGCCGCCCGATGGCGACTTGCCTAGCAAGGCAAGGCGACTTAGAACCCGGGTCGGTCACGTTGTATGATCCGACTTGGACTCTTGTAAGCCCAGGGCCTCGACCTGTGTATATAAAGGCGAGACCCTGCGGTGGGTTAACTCAGGTGACAATCGATCGAGAGCTAGGTTAAGCGATTCCGCTCCCTTGTAATCGATACTCAATCAATATAGCACAAAGCAGGAAATAGGATTTTACCTCGTCGATGAGGGGCCGAACCTGGGTAAACTCGTGTCTCTCGTCCCGTTCAACCCCTTTAAGCTAATCTACGTTGCGATGGCTCCACACCTAAGTCCTTTCACAAGGGCATCTGCCATGACAAAACCACGACAAGAACCAAGCAACACTATGTAAACGGTACCTGCACACAAAGAACAAATCCTCGCAACCCAACGCGTAAGAGGGGTTGTTAATCCCTCCTCGGTAAAAAGATAGATTAATTTGTATGAGTTTGGATAAATAGATCTGAATAAAACATGAAATAAAATAAGTAAAGAAAAAGTGCAGCAAGATATTTTTGGGTTTTTGGAAATATAGATCTGAAAACAAATATGGCAAAAGATAGATCGGAAAGCAAATATGATAAAAGATAGACTCGGGGGTCGTAGATTTCACTAGTGGCTTCTCTCGAGAAAATAGCACACGATGGGTAACAAACTACTGTTGGGCAATTGATAGAAGAACAAATAATTATGACGATAGCCAAGGCAATGATCAATATATAGGCATCACATCCAAGATTAGTAGACCGAAATGATTCTGCATCTACTACTATTACTCCACACATCGACCGCTATCCAGCATGCATCTACCCCCCCTAAGTTCATGGAGAAATGGAGTAATGCAATAAGAATGATGACATGATGTAGACTAGATCTATTCATGTAGGAATAGATCCCATCTTGTTATCCTTAATAGCAACGATACATACGTGCCTCACTACCCCTTCTGTCACTGGGTGAGGACACCGTAAGATCGAACCCATCACAAAGCACCTCTTCCCATTGCAAGAAAAATCGATCTAGTTAGCCTAACTAAACCAAAGATTCAAAGAAGAAATACGAGGCTATAAATAATCATGCATATAAGAGATCAAAGAAGACTCAAATAATATTCATGGATATAGATCTAATCATAAACTCGAACTTCATTGGATCCCAACAAACACACCGCAAGAAAGTCATTATATCAAATAGATCTCCAAGAGACCATTGTATTGAGAATCAAAAAGAGAGAAGAAGCCATCTAGCTACTACCTACGGACCCGTAGGTCTATGGTGAACTACTCACGCATCATCGGAGAGGCACCAATGAGGGTGATGAACCCCTCCGTGATCATGTTAGATTGGATCTCGTGGTTCTGGAACTTGTGGCGGATGGAATTGTGTTTCGTCGACTCCTCTAGGGTTTCTGGAATATTTGGGTATTTATAGAGCTGAGAGGCGGTGGAGGAGACCCTCGTGGTCCCCACAACCCATCAAGGCGCGCCAGGGGCCTCTAGCACACCCTACTGTCTTGTGGGCCCCACGGGCCTCCCCCAGGTGCTTCCTTGGCTCCCAAGTTGTCCTTTGGTCCAAAAAAATCTCCAAAAAGTTTTGCTGCGTTTGGACTCCGTTTGGTACTAATATTCTGCGAAGTACAAAACAAGCAAAAAATAGCAACCCCCCCCCCCCCCCCCCCCCCCCCCCCCCCCCCCCCCCCCCCCCCCCCCCCCCCCCCCCCCCCCCCCCCCCCCCCCCCCCCCCCCCCCCCCCCCCCCCCCCCCCCCCCCCCCCCCCCCCCCCCCCCCCCCCCCCCCCCCCCCCCCCCCCCCCCCCCCCCCCCCCCCCCCCCCCCCCCCCCCCCCCCCCCCCCCCCCCCCCCCCCCCCCCCCCCCCCCCCCCCCCCCCCCCCCCCCCCCCCCCCCCCCCCCCCCCCCCCCCCCCCCCCCCCCCCCCCCCCCCCCCCCCCCCCCCCCCCCCCCCCCCCCCCCCCCCCCCCCCCCCCCCCCCCCCCCCCCCCCCCCCCCCCCCCCCCCCCCCCCCCCCCCCCCCCCCCCCCCCCCCCCCCCCCCCCCCCCCCCCCCCCCCCCCCCCCCCCCCCCCCCCCCCCCCCCCCCCCCCCCCCCCCCCCCCCCCCCCCCCCCCCCCCCCCCCCCCCCCCCCCCCCCCCCCCCCCCCCCCCCCCCCCCCCCCCCCCCCCCCCCCCCCCCCCCCCCCCCCCCCCCCCCCCCCCCCCCCCCCCCCCCCCCCCCCCCCCCCCCCCCCCCCCCCCCCCCCCCCCCCCCCCCCCCCCCCCCCCCCCCCCCCCCCCCCCCCCCCCCCCCCCCCCCCCCCCCCCCCCCCCCCCCCCCCCCCCCCCCCCCCCCCCCCCCCCCCCCCCCCCCCCCCCCCAAGTTATCCCTAGCCCATCATGCTCAATCATTGATCCATTCACGAAACACACTTGAATATTAGCTACATCCAATGCACATGTATGATCATAGTGCTCCCTAGTTGGTGCTTTATAAGAGAAGATGGGGACTCAAATAAAAATTGAATAAAGTAAATAGATAGGCCCTTTGCAGAGGGAAGCAGAGATTTGTAGAGGTGCCATAGCTCAAAGCTTAAATTGAGAGATAAAAATATTTTGGGAGGCATACTTTTTTCGTCAACGAAAACGACTGAGTAATTCCCAACACTTTCCATACTAGATACATCATAGGCGGTTCCCAAACAGAAAATAAAGTTTATTCCTTTTTCCACCATTATTTCACAATCCATGGCTAGCCGTATCCACGGGTGCCTTCCATACCAACACTTTCCAAGGAATTTATAATTGAACAACATAATATATATTTTTGCATTTCGGGACTGGGCATCCCTATTACCTTTGCCACACACTCGTGCAATGACAAGTGAATAAACACTCATCTTGAGAATAACGCATCTAGCATGGAAAATATTGGCTACCCCCTGCCGCTTCATGAGTGGTACGGGCACACAAAAAGGAAATTTATTTTGAAAATTAGAGTTGGCACCTACAAATTTACTTGGAACGGCACAAAAATACCGCATATAGGTAGGTATGGTGGACTCATTTGGCACAACTTGGTTTAAGGAGTCTGGATGCACAAGCAGTATTCCCGCTTAGTACAAATGAAGGCTAGCAACTAGATTGAGAAGCGACCAACCAAGAAATGAAAATGATCATAAACGAGCATTAAACATAACTAACACCGAATAATGCACCACAAGTAGGATGTAATTTGGGGGGGGGGGGGGGGGGGGGGGGGGGGGGGGGGGGGGGGGGGGGGGGGGGGGGGGGGGGGGGGGGGGGGGGGGGGGGGGGGGGGGGGGGGGGGGGGGGGGGGGGGGGGGGGGGGGGGGGGGGGGGGGGGGGGGGGGGGGGGGGGGGGGGGGGGGGGGGGGGGGGGGGGGGGGGGGGGGGGGGGGGGGGGGGGGGGGGGGGGGGGGGGGGGGGGGGGGGGGGGGGGGGGGGGGGGGGGGGGGGGGGGGGGGGGGGGGGGGGGGGGGGGGGGGGGGGGGGGGGGGGGGGGGGGGGGGGGGGGGGGGGGGGGGGGGGGGGGGGGGGGGGGGGGGGGGGGGGGGGGGGGGGGGGGGGGGGGGGGGGGGGGGGGGGGGGGGGGGGGGGGGGGGGGGGGGGGGGGGGGGGGGGGGGGGGGGGGGGGGGGGGGGGGGGGGGGGGGGGGGGGGGGGGGGGGGGGGGGGGGGGGGGGGGGGGGGGGGGGGGGGGGGGGGGGGGGGGGGGGGGGGGGGGGGGGGGGGGGGGGGGGGGGGGGGGGGGGGGGGGGGGGGGGGGGGGGGGGGGGGGGGGGGGGGGGGGGGGGGGGGGGGGGGGGGGGGGGGGGGGGGGGGGGGGGGGGGGGGGGGGGGGGGGGGGGGGGGGGGGGGGGGGGGGGGGGGGGGGGGGGGGGGGGGGGGGGGGGGGGGGGGGGGGGGGGGGGGGGGGGGGGGGGGGGGGGGGGGGGGGGGGGGGGGGGGGGGGGGGGGGGGGGGGGGGGGGGGGGGGGGGGGGGGGGGGGGGGGGGGGGGGGGGGGGGGGGGGGGGGGGGGGGGGGGGGGGGGGGGGGGGGGGGGGGGGGGGGGGGGGGGGGGGGGGGGGGGGGGGGGGGGGGGGGGGGGGGGGGGGGGGGGGGGGGGGGGGGGGGGGGGGGGGGGGGGGGGGGGGGGGGGGGGGGGGGGGGGGGGGGGGGGGGGGGGGGGGGGGGGGGGGGGGGGGGGGGGGGGGGGGGGGGGGGGGGGGGGGGGGGGGGGGGGGGGGGGGGGGGGGGGGGGGGGGGGGGGGGGGGGGGGGGGGGGGGGGGGGGGGGGGGGGGGGGGGGGGGGGGGGGGGGGGGGGGGGGGGGGGGGGGGGGGGGGGGGGGGGGGGGGGGGGGGGGGGGGGGGGGGGGGGGGGGGGGGGGGGGGGGGGGGGGGGGGGGGGGGGGGGGGGGGGGGGGGGGGGGGGGGGGGGGGGGGGGGGGGGGGGGGGGGGGGGGGGGGGGGGGGGGGGGGGGGGGGGGGGGGGGGGGGGGGGGGGGGGGGGGGGGGGGGGGGGGGGGGGGGGGGGGGGGGGGGGGGGGGGGGGGGGGGGGGGGGGGGGGGGGGGGGGGGGGGGGGGGGGGGGGGGGGGGGGGGGGGGGGGGGGGGGGGGGGGGGGGGGGGGGGGGGGGGGGGGGGGGGGGGGGGGGGGGGGGGGGGGGGGGGGGGGGGGGGGGGGGGGGGGGGGGGGGGGGGGGGGGGGGGGGGGGGGGGGGGGGGGGGGGGGGGGGGGGGGGGGGGGGGGGGGGGGGGGGGGGGGGGGGGGGGGGGGGGGGGGGGGGGGGGGGGGGGGGGGGGGGGGGGGGGGGGGGGGGGGGGGGGGGGGGGGGGGGGGGGGGGGGGGGGGGGGGGGGGGGGGGGGGGGGGGGGGGGGGGGGGGGGGGGGGGGGGGGGGGGGGGGGGGGGGGGGGGGGGGGGGGGGGGGGGGGGGGGGGGGGGGGGGGGGGGGGGGGGGGGGGGGGGGGGGGGGGGGGGGGGGGGGGGGGGGGGGGGGGGGGGGGGGGGGGGGGGGGGGGGGGGGGGGGGGGGGGGGGGGGGGGGGGGGGGGGGGGGGGGGGGGGGGGGGGGGGGGGGGGGGGGGGGGGGGGGGGGGGGGGGGGGGGGGGGGGGGGGGGGGGGGGGGGGGGGGGGGGGGGGGGGGGGGGGGGGGGGGGGGGGGGGGGGGGGGGGGGGGGGGGGGGGGGGGGGGGGGGGGGGGGGGGGGGGGGGGGGGGGGGGGGGGGGGGGGGGGGGGGGGGGGGGGGGGGGGGGGGGGGGGGGGGGGGGGGGGGGGGGGGGGGGGGGGGGGGGGGGGGGGGGGGGGGGGGGGGGGGGGGGGGGGGGGGGGGGGGGGGGGGGGGGGGGGGGGGGGGGGGGGGGGGGGGGGGGGGGGGGGGGGGGGGGGGGGGGGGGGGGGGGGGGGGGGGGGGGGGGGGGGGGGGGGGGGGGGGGGGGGGGGGGGGGGGGGGGGGGGGGGGGGGGGGGGGGGGGGGGGGGGGGGGGGGGGGGGGGGGGGGGGGGGGGGGGGGGGGGGGGGGGGGGGGGGGGGGGGGGGGGGGGGGGGGGGGGGGGGGGGGGGGGGGGGGGGGGGGGGGGGGGGGGGGGGGGGGGGGGGGGGGGGGGGGGGGGGGGGGGGGGGGGGGGGGGGGGGGGGGGGGGGGGGGGGGGGGGGGGGGGGGGGGGGGGGGGGGGGGGGGGGGGGGGGGGGGGGGGGGGGGGGGGGGGGGGGGGGGGGGGGGGGGGGGGGGGGGGGGGGGGGGGGGGGGGGGGGGGGGGGGGGGGGGGGGGGGGGGGGGGGGGGGGGGGGGGGGGGGGGGGGGGGGGGGGGGGGGGGGGGGGGGGGGGGGGGGGGGGGGGGGGGGGGGGGGGGGGGGGGGGGGGGGGGGGGGGGGGGGGGGGGGGGGGGGGGGGGGGGGGGGGGGGGGGGGGGGGGGGGGGGGGGGGGGGGGGGGGGGGGGGGGGGGGGGGGGCAAGAAGATTCATACTTATATAACATTAAAAATTCTTTAAAATTACCAAACTGTAGAAAATTTATCATATCTTATTGTGCAAAAAGTTTCAACATTTTATCACATTCTGAATTTTTTCAAGAATTCACGCACTAGCGTGCAACTTTCTGTTTTCAAACAGCCACATATAGACTTGTAAAATAAGCATGGTAAAGGCTATACTTGACATTTTTATTGAAATAAAAGATGCAAAACATTATTCTAAATAACATCAAGCAAATCCTAACAAAATAAAATGACGCTCCAAGAAAAACTCTTATCATGTGACGAATGAAAATATAGCTCCAAGTAAGGTTACCGATAATGTTGAAGACGAAAGAGGGGATGCCTTCTGGGGCATCCCCAAGCTTAGTTGCTTGGATATTACTTGAATATCACCTTGGGGTGCCTTGGGCATCCCCAAGCTTAGGGTCTTGTCACTCCTTATTCCCCCCCCCCCCCCCCCCCCCCCCCCCCCCCCCCCCCCCCCCCCCCCCCCCCCCCACAAAACTTAACGGAACTTCGTGAGATAGGTTAGTATGATAAAGACAAATCATCCACTTTTGTACTGTCAAGATAAGATTCATAATTGTTTCCACATAATTCCTACTGTACTCTACAATTTCCACAATTTATATTAAGCAATATAAGCCATAGAAACCATAAAACAAGCAAACTATGCATTGAAAACAGAATCTGTCAAAAACAGAACAGTCTATAAAGATCTGAATTATGGTCATACTTATGTAACCCCAAAAATTCTGAAACTTTAGAAAAACATAGGAAATTTGTAGATCAATCATATGTAAAAAATTCAGAGTGTTTTGACACTCCAGTGAATTTTAACAATTCTTTTACTGGGCGTAAAAGTTTCTGTTTTTGCACAGAATCAAGTCAACTATCATCCACACTATCCCAAAGGCTTTACTTGGTACTTTATTGAAACAAAAGCTATAAAACATGATTACTACAGTATCCTAATCATGTGAATACACAAAAACAGTAGGGGTAAATGTTGGGTTGTCTCCCAACAAGCGCTTTTCTTTAATGCCTTTTAGCTAGGCATGATGATTTCAATGATGCATATGACTAGAACATTTAAGTCTAACCCACTTCCTATGCATAGGGATTTTATGAGCAAACAACTTATGGGAATAAGAATCAACTAGCATAGGAACGCAAAACAAGTGCAACTTCAAAACTTTTAACATAAAGAGAGGAAACTCGATAATAGTGAGAAGCCTACAAGCATATGTTCCTCTCTCATAATAATTTCCAGTAGCATCATGAATTAATTCAACAATGTAACTATCACATAATGCATTCTTTTCATGATCCAAAAGCATAGAAATTTTATTACTCTCCACATAAGCAAATTTATTCTCATGAATAGCCCCCCCCCCCCCCCCCCCCCCCCCCCCCCCCCCCCCCCCCCCCCCCCCCCCCCCCCCCCCCCCCCCCCCCCCCCCCCCCCCCCCCCCCCCCCCCCCCCCCCCCCCCCCCCCCCCCCCCCCCCCCCCCCCCCCCCCCCCCCCCCCCCCCCCCCCCCCCCCCCCCCCCCCCCCCCCCCCCCCCCCCCCCCCCCCCCCCCCCCCCCCCCCCCCCCCCCCCCCCCCCCCCCCCCCCCCCCCCCCCCCCCCCCCCCCCCCCCCCCCCCCCCCCCCCCCCCCCCCCCCCCCCCCCCCCCCCCCCCCCCCCCCCCCCCCCCCCCCCCCCCCCCCCCCCCCCCCCCCCCCCCCCCCCCCCCCCCCCCCCCCCCCCCCCCCCCCCCCCCCCCCCCCCCCCCCCCCCCCCCCCCCCCCCCCCCCCCCCCCCCCCCCCCCCCCCCCCCCCCCCCCCCCCCCCCCCCCCCCCCCCCCCCCCCCCCCCCCCCCCCCCCCCCCCCCCCCCCCCCCCCCCCCCCCCCCCCCCCCCCCCCCCCCCCCCCCCCCCCCCCCCCCCCCCCCCCCCCCCCCCCCCCCCCCCCCCCCCCCCCCCCCCCCCCCCCCCCCCCCCCCCCCCCCCCCCCCCCCCCCCCCCCCCCCCCCCCCCCCCCCCCCCCCCCCCCCCCCCCCCCCCCCCCCCCCCCCCCCCCCCCCCCCCCCCCCCCCCCCCCCCCCCCCCCCCCCCCCCCCCCCCCCCCCCCCCCCCCCCCCCCCCCCCCCCCCCCCCCCCCCCCCCCCCCCCCCCCCCCCCCCCCCCCCCCCCCCCCCCCCCCCCCCCCCCCCCCCCCCCCCCCCCCCCCCCCCCCCCCCCCCCCCCCCCCCCCCCCCCCCCCCCCCCCCCCCCCCCCCCCCCCCCCCCCCCCCCCCCCCCCCCCCCCCCCCCCCCCCCCCCCCCCCCCCCCCCCCCCCCCCCCCCCCCCCCCCCCCCCCCCCCCCCCCCCCCCCCCCCCCCCCCCCCCCCCCCCCCCCCCCCCCCCCCCCCCCCCCCCCCCCCCCCCCCCCCCCCCCCCCCCCCCCCCCCCCCCCCCCCCCCCCCCCCCCCCCCCCCCCCCCCCCCCCCCCCCCCCCCCCCCCCCCCCCCCCCCCCCCCCCCCCCCCCCCCCCCCCCCCCCCCCCCCCCCCCCCCCCCCCCCCCCCCCCCCCCCCCCCCCCCCCCCCCCCCCCCCCCCCCCCCCCCCCCCCCCCCCCCCCCCCCCCCCCCCCCCCCCCCCCCCCCCCCCCCCCCCCCCCCCCCCCCCCCCCCCCCCCCCCCCCCCCCCCCCCCCCCCCCCCCCCCCCCCCCCCCCCCCCCCCCCCCCCCCCCCCCCCCCCCCCCCCCCCCCCCCCCCCCCCCCCCCCCCCCCCCCCCCCCCCCCCCCCCCCCCCCCCCCCCCCCCCCCCCCCCCCCCCCCCCCCCCCCCCCCCCCCCCCCCCCCCCCCCCCCCCCCCCCCCCCCCCCCCCCCCCCCCCCCCCCCCCCCCCCCCCCCCCCCCCCCCCCCCCCCCCCCCCCCCCCCCCCCCCCCCCCCCCCCCCCCCCCCCCCCCCCCCCCCCCCCCCCCCCCCCCCCCCCCCCCCCCCCCCCCCCCCCCCCCCCCCCCCCCCCCCCCCCCCCCCCCCCCCCCCCCCCCCCCCCCCCCCCCCCCCCCCCCCCCCCCCCCCCCCCCCCCCCCCCCCCCCCCCCCCCCCCCCCCCCCCCCCCCCCCCCCCCCCCCCCCCCCCCCCCCCCCCCCCCCCCCCCCCCCCCCCCCCCCCCCCCCCCCCCCCCCCCCCCCCCCCCCCCCCCCCCCCCCCCCCCCCCCCCCCCCCCCCCCCCCCCCCCCCCCCCCCCCCCCCCCCCCCCCCCCCCCCCCCCCCCCCCCCCCCCCCCCCCCCCCCCCCCCCCCCCCCCCCCCCCCCCCCCCCCCCCCCCCCCCCCCCCCCCCCCCCCCCCCCCCCCCCCCCCCCCCCCCCCCCCCCCCCCCCCCCCCCCCCCCCCCCCCCCCCCCCCCCCCCCCCCCCCCCCCCCCCCCCCCCCCCCCCCCCCCCCCCCCCCCCCCCCCCCCCCCCCCCCCCCCCCCCCCCCCCCCCCCCCCCCCCCCCCCCCCCCCCCCCCCCCCCCCCCCCCCCCCCCCCCCCCCCCCCCCCCCCCCCCCCCCCCCCCCCCCCCCCCCCCCCCCCCCCCCCCCCCCCCCCCCCCCCCCCCCCCCCCCCCCCCCCCCCCCCCCCCCCCCCCCCCCCCCCCCCCCCCCCCCCCCCCCCCCCCCCCCCCCCCCCCCCCCCCCCCCCCCCCCCCCCCCCCCCCCCCCCCCCCCCCCCCCCCCCCCCCCCCCCCCCCCCCCCCCCCCCCCCCCCCCCCCCCCCCCCCCCCCCCCCCCCCCCCCCCCCCCCCCCCCCCCCCCCCCCCCCCCCCCCCCCCCCCCCCCCCCCCCCCCCCCCCCCCCCCCCCCCCCCCCCCCCCCCCCCCCCCCCCCCCCCCCCCCCCCCCCCCCCCCCCCCCCCCCCCCCCCCCCCCCCCCCCCCCCCCCCCCCCCCCCCCCCCCCCCCCCCCCCCCCCCCCCCCCCCCCCCCCCCCCCCCCCCCCCCCCCCCCCCCCCCCCCCCCCCCCCCCCCCCCCCCCCCCCCCCCCCCCCCCCCCCCCCCCCCCCCCCCCCCCCCCCCCCCCCCCCCCCCCCCCCCCCCCCCCCCCCCCCCCCCCCCCCCCCCCCCCCCCCCCCCCCCCCCCCCCCCCCCCCCCCCCCCCCCCCCCCCCCCCCCCCCCCCCCCCCCCCCCCCCCCCCCCCCCCCCCCCCCCCCCCCCCCCCCCCCCCCCCCCCCCCCCCCCCCCCCCCCCCCCCCCCCCCCCCCCCCCCCCCCCCCCCCCCCCCCCCCCCCCCCCCCCCCCCCCCCCCCCCCCCCCCCCCCCCCCCCCCCCCCCCCCCCCCCCCCCCCCCCCCCCCCCCCCCCCCCCCCCCCCCCCCCCCCCCCCCCCCCCCCCCCCCCCCCCCCCCCCCCCCCCCCCCCCCCCCCCCCCCCCCCCCCCCCCCCCCCCCCCCCCCCCCCCCCCCCCCCCCCCCCCCCCCCCCCCCCCCCCCCCCCCCCCCCCCCCCCCCCCCCCCCCCCCCCCCCCCCCCCCCCCCCCCCCCCCCCCCCCCCCCCCCCCCCCCCCCCCCCCCCCCCCCCCCCCCCCCCCCCCCCCCCCCCCCCCCCCCCCCCCCCCCCCCCCCCCCCCCCCCCCCCCCCCCCCCCCCCCCCCCCCCCCCCCCCCCCCCCCCCCCCCCCCCCCCCCCCCCCCCCCCCCCCCCCCCCCCCCCCCCCCCCCCCCCCCCCCCCCCCCCCCCCCCCCCCCCCCCCCCCCCCCCCCCCCCCCCCCCCCCCCCCCCCCCCCCCCCCCCCCCCCCCCCCCCCCCCCCCCCCCCCCCCCCCCCCCCCCCCCCCCCCCCCCCCCCCCCCCCCCCCCCCCCCCCCCCCCCCCCCCCCCCCCCCCCCCCCCCCCCCCCCCCCCCCCCCCCCCCCCCCCCCCCCCCCCCCCCCCCCCCCCCCCCCCCCCCCCCCCCCCCCCCCCCCCCCCCCCCCCCCCCCCCCCCCCCCCCCCCCCCCCCCCCCCCCCCCCCCCCCCCCCCCCCCCCCCCCCCCCCCCCCCCCCCCCCCCCCCCCCCCCCCCCCCCCCCCCCCCCCCCCCCCCCCCCCCCCCCCCCCCCCCCCCCCCCCCCCCCCCCCCCCCCCCCCCCCCCCCCCCCCCCCCCCCCCCCCCCCCCCCCCCCCCCCCCCCCCCCCCCCCCCCCCCCCCCCCCCCCCCCCCCCCCCCCCCCCCCCCCCCCCCCCCCCCCCCCCCCCCCCCCCCCCCCCCCCCCCCCCCCCCCCCCCCCCCCCCCCCCCCCCCCCCCCCCCCCCCCCCCCCCCCCCCCCCCCCCCCCCCCCCCCCCCCCCCCCCCCCCCCCCCCCCCCCCCCCCCCCCCCCCCCCCCCCCCCCCCCCCCCCCCCCCCCCCCCCCCCCCCCCCCCCCCCCCCCCCCCCCCCCCCCCCCCCCCCCCCCCCCCCCCCCCCCCCCCCCCCCCCCCCCCCCCCCCCCCCCCCCCCCCCCCCCCCCCCCCCCCCCCCCCCCCCCCCCCCCCCCCCCCCCCCCCCCCCCCCCCCCCCCCCCCCCCCCCCCCCCCCCCCCCCCCCCCCCCCCCCCCCCCCCCCCCCCCCCCCCCCCCCCCCCCCCCCCCCCCCCCCCCCCCCCCCCCCCCCCCCCCCCCCCCCCCCCCCCCCCCCCCCCCCCCCCCCCCCCCCCCCCCCCCCCCCCCCCCCCCCCCCCCCCCCCCCCCCCCCCCCCCCCCCCCCCCCCCCCCCCCCCCCCCCCCCCCCCCCCCCCCCCCCCCCCCCCCCAACTTCTCTCTAAATGGGAAGGACCATATATTATCGAGGAGGTTTATCGCTCTAGAGCTATCAAAATAAATAATGTCGAAGGTACTAACCCGAAGGTGGTCAATCGCAAAGAATTAAACACTATATCTCAAGTATGCCTATTAATGTTGAAAGCAATATTATTCAAACCATGACACCGGAGGAACACATAAAAGAGACCTTCCGAAACACTCCAGAGTACTAAAAAAGAGGAGGTACGTGATACGGTATGTAAACGGACTCCAAAAAATCCGCAAAAATATTTTCTGTCAGTTTTGGAATATTTTGAAAATTAGGAAAATAAGAAACAACGAGGAAGGCACCCGAGGGGGGCACAAGACACCAGGGCGGTCCCAGGTGAGTTGTGCCCACCTCGGGAACCTTCCCGACTCCGTTTTCCTCCCATTTGCTTGTTTCCCAAGATAAAAATCTTTATATACCCCCCAGACGTATTGACCACCATATCACGGAGAAATCTTCTGTTCTTCTTTCTTGTTGTTTTCTGTCAGATCTGTTAGGTCAGGCATCATGTCTTCTTCCTCCTCCGACAAAGCAGAAGAAGATGCTTGGTTGATGAAGATAGAACTAAAGAGAGAGGATCCAGAGGAAACCATCAAGGGTGATAAGGTCAAGGAAGTCACGGGTGATCGAGTTCTGGCAGTAGGGCAGGCTGTTCCAGCAGCGGAAGAAGAAGACGTCCTTCAACTTTATTATGATTATCTTACCCCTACTAAAATTGAAGCTTTCAAGGTCATTGAAATGGTTCGTGTGCAAAATAAATATCTCACTCGTGAAAATATTCTGTTGCAAGAGCACATCATCGCCCTCCGAAGCATCATCCGTAGATTGGAGAACCTCCTGAGCCTGAAGTGTGAAGCTACATCACCGCCTTCATCATCTTCTCCAACAAAAAAAACTTGAGTTCATGGTATGGGCACTCCCCTTGGCTTGTGCCAAGCTTGGGGCCCCCCCCCCCCCCCCCCCCCCCCCCCCCCCCCCCCCCCCCCCCCCCCCCCCCCCCCCCCCCCCCCCCCCCCCCCCCCCCCCCCCCCCCCCCCCCCCCCCCCCCCCCCCCCCCCCCCCCCCCCCCCCCCCCCCCCCCCCCCCCCCCCCCCCCCCCCCCCCCCCCCCCCCCCCCCCCCCCCCCCCCCCCCCCCCCCCCCCCCCCCCCCCCCCCCCCCCCCCCCCCCCCCCCCCCCCCCCCCCCCCCCCCCCCCCCCCCCCCCCCCCCCCCCCCCCCCCCCCCCCCCCCCCCCCCCCCCCCCCCCCCCCCCCCCCCCCCCCCCCCCCCCCCCCCCCCCCCCCCCCCCCCCCCCCCCCCCCCCCCCCCCCCCCCCCCCCCCCCCCCCCCCCCCCCCCCCCCCCCCCCCCCCCCCCCCCCCCCCCCCCCCCCCCCCCCCCCCCCCCCCCCCCCCCCCCCCCCCCCCCCCCCCCCCCCCCCCCCCCCCCCCCCCCCCCCCCCCCCCCCCCCCCCCCCCCCCCCCCCCCCCCCCCCCCCCCCCCCCCCCCCCCCCCCCCCCCCCCCCCCCCCCCCCCCCCCCCCCCCCCCCCCCCCCCCCCCCCCCCCCCCCCCCCCCCCCCCCCCCCCCCCCCCCCCCCCCCCCCCCCCCCCCCCCCCCCCCCCCCCCCCCCCCCCCCCCCCCCCCCCCCCCCCCCCCCCCCCCCCCCCCCCCCCCCCCCCCCCCCCCCCCCCCCCCCCCCCCCCCCCCCCCCCCCCCCCCCCCCCCCCCCCCCCCCCCCCCCCCCCCCCCCCCCCCCCCCCCCCCCCCCCCCCCCCCCCCCCCCCCCCCCCCCCCCCCCCCCCCCCCCCCCCCCCCCCCCCCCCCCCCCCCCCCCCCCCCCCCCCCCCCCCCCCCCCCCCCCCCCCCCCCCCCCCCCCCCCCCCCCCCCCCCCCCCCCCCCCCCCCCCCCCCCCCCCCCCCCCCCCCCCCCCCCCCCCCCCCCCCCCCCCCCCCCCCCCCCCCCCCCCCCCCCCCCCCCCCCCCCCCCCCCCCCCCCCCCCCCCCCCCCCCCCCCCCCCCCCCCCCCCCCCCCCCCCCCCCCCCCCCCCCCCCCCCCCCCCCCCCCCCCCCCCCCCCCCCCCCCCCCCCCCCCCCCCCCCCCCCCCCCCCCCCCCCCCCCCCCCCCCCCCCCCCCCCCCCCCCCCCCCCCCCCCCCCCCCCCCCCCCCCCCCCCCCCCCCCCCCCCCCCCCCCCCCCCCCCCCCCCCCCCCCCCCCCCCCCCCCCCCCCCCCCCCCCCCCCCCCCCCCCCCCCCCCCCCCCCCCCCCCCCCCCCCCCCCCCCCCCCCCCCCCCCCCCCCCCCCCCCCCCCCCCCCCCCCCCCCCCCCCCCCCCCCCCCCCCCCCCCCCCCCCCCCCCCCCCCCCCCCCCCCCCCCCCCCCCCCCCCCCCCCCCCCCCCCCCCCCCCCCCCCCCCCCCCCCCCCCCCCCCCCCCCCCCCCCCCCCCCCCCCCCCCCCCCCCCCCCCCCCCCCCCCCCCCCCCCCCCCCCCCCCCCCCCCCCCCCCCCCCCCCCCCCCCCCCCCCCCCCCCCCCCCCCCCCCCCCCCCCCCCCCCCCCCCCCCCCCCCCCCCCCCCCCCCCCCCCCCCCCCCCCCCCCCCCCCCCCCCCCCCCCCCCCCCCCCCCCCCCCCCCCCCCCCCCCCCCCCCCCCCCCCCCCCCCCCCCCCCCCCCCCCCCCCCCCCCCCCCCCCCCCCCCCCCCCCCCCCCCCCCCCCCCCCCCCCCCCCCCCCCCCCCCCCCCCCCCCCCCCCCCCCCCCCCCCCCCCCCCCCCCCCCCCCCCCCCCCCCCCCCCCCCCCCCCCCCCCCCCCCCCCCCCCCCCCCCCCCCCCCCCCCCCCCCCCCCCCCCCCCCCCCCCCCACAAGTACCAATCTAAGGTTTCGGTACAAAGATTGAACACAAGAGATGAACAAGGGTTTGAGATGAGATGGTGTTGTTGAAGACATTGATGGAGATGGCCGTCCCAAAGATGGGAGAGTTGTTGGTGATGACGATGACGATGATTTCCCCCTCTGGGAGGGAAGTTCCCCCGACGGAATCGCTCCACCGAAGGGCAAAAGTGCTCCTGACCAAGTTTCGCCTCTCGACGGCGGCGCTTCATCCCGAAAGTCCTCCCCTCATTTTTTCTAGGTCAAAATGACTTATATACCAGAAGAGGGGCATCGGAGGTGCACTGAGGAGGGCACAACCCACCAGGGCGCGCCTGGGCTCCCTAGCGCACCCAGGTGGGTTGTGCCCACCTGGTGGGCCCCCTCTGGTAGTTATTTGCTCCAATATTCTTCATATATTGCAAAACAATTCTCCATAAATTTTCAGCTCATTTGGAGATGTGCAGAATAGGTAACTCTGACGTAGCTTCCCCCCCCCCCCCCCCCCCCCCCCCCCCCCCCCCCCCCCCCCCCCCCCCCCCCCCCCCCCCCCCCCCCCCCCCCCCCCCCCCCCCCCCCCCCCCCCCCCCCCCCCCCCCCCCCCCCCCCCCCCCCCCCCCCCCCCCCCCCCCCCCCCCCCCCCCCCCCCCCCCCCCCCCCCCCCCCCCCCCCCCCCCCCCCCCCCCCCCCCCCCCCCCCCCCCCCCCCCCCCCCCCCCCCCCCCCCCCCCCCCGCTTAGAGAGAGAGGTGTCGATAAAAACAAAATACGGACATAGAAGCATCATGATTATTATTATAACAACAAGGAATTTAATCAAAAAACTTTATTATACAACTTCTGTCATATAACTTCTCATGAACAAGTAACAATTCATCACAACACCGAAGTATAAAGCATAAACCTTATTGGAAACCAACAAACTATGTTCTCAGTCAACTTTGCAACTACAATTCATCATATTTTCAGGAAGGGTCACGTATCAGAGTCTTTAGGCAAGTCCACATACTCAACCATCATTTAATCTTCTATGATTGCTAACACTCACAGCATACCCATGAACAAAAAGTTTCAACCGAACACATAGAAAGATAGGGGCTTATAGTTTTGCCTCCCAACGTATTCACCTTAGGGGTGATGTCAACAATAATAAATCATGCCCACTCATATCCAACTGGATATCTGTGCCTAGATCTTTCCTCACCACATGATGCTTGCAAAAAGAGAAAATAAAAACCCCTAGGGGAGAATACTTTGACTCTTACATAAAAGTAAATGCATAAAAGTAAAAGATAGGCCCTTCGCAGAGGGAAGCAGGGGTTGTCATGCGCTTATTTGTTTGTATGCCAAATCCCTTAATGCAAAAGAATGTCATGTTATATTGCCCCTTATGATAGGAACCTTTATTATGCAGTCCGTCGCTTTTATTACTTTGCCATCACAAGTTCGTACAATGCTCAATTTTCTCTTGCACTAAATGATCGAACACATTTAGAAGCAATTTTATTGCCTTATTGCACCGATGACAACTTACTTGAAGGATCTTACTCTATCCATAGGTAGGTATGATGGACTCTCAAAATAAGATTTGGGTTTAGGGTTTTTGGATGCACAAGTAGTATCTCTACTTAGTGTGGAATTTTTGGCTAGAGAAGATATTGGGCAAGCACCACATGTTAAAGGATCTATGACAATATAACTTCAATGTGAATATGAACAAACATAAATCATTACGTTGTCTTTCTTGTCCAACGTCAACTATTTTGACACAAAATATTTAATGGGGACTCACAATCATAAAAGATGTCCATGATAGTGTATTTGCATGTGAATCTTCTCTTCCCTTATTAATTCTTTCATGAATCCCCCCCCCCCCCCCCCCCCCCCCCCCCCCCCCCCCCCCCCCCCCCCCCCCCCCCCCCCCCCCCCCCCCCCCCCCCCCCCCCCCCCCCCCCCCCCCCCCCCCCCCCCCCCCCCCCCCCCCCCCCCCCCCCCCCCCCCCCCCCCCCCCCCCCCCCCCCCCCCCCCCCCCCCCCCCCCCCCCCCCCCCCCCCCCCCCCCCCCCCCCCCCCCCCCCCCCCCCCCCCCCCCCCCCCCCCCCCCCCCCCCCCCCCCCCCCCCCCCCCCCCCCCCCCCCCCCCCCCCCCCCCCCCCCCCCCCCCCCCCCCCCCCCCCCCCCCCCCCCCCCCCCCCCCCCCCCCAAGCTTGGCACAAGCCAAGGGGAGTGCCCATACCATGAACTCAAGTTTTTTTTGTTGGAGAAGATGATGAAGGCGGTGATGTAGCTTCACACTTCAGGCTCAGGAGGTTCTCCAATCTACGGATGATGCTTCGGAGGGCGATGATGTGCTCTTGCAACAGAATATTTTCACGAGTGAGATATTTATTTTGCACACGAACCATTTCAATGACCTTGAAAGCTTCAATTTTAGTAGGGGTAAGATAATCATAATAAAGTTGAAGGACGTCTTCTTCTTCCGCTGCTGGAACAGCCTGCCCTACTGCCAGAACTCGATCACCCGTGACTTCCTTGACCTTATCACCCTTGATGGTTTCCTCTGGATCCTCTCTCTTTAGTTCTATCTTCATCAACCAAGCATCTTCTTCTGCTTTGTCGGAGGAGGAAGAAGACATGATGCCTGACCTAACAGATCTGACAGAAAACAACAAGAAAGAAGAACAGAAGATTTCTCCGTGATATGGTGGTCAATACGTCTGGGGGGTATATAAAGATTTTTATCTTGGGAAACAAGCAAATGGGAGGAAAACGGAGTCGGGAAGGTTCCCGAGGTGGGCACAACTCACCTGGGACCGCCCTGGTGTCTTGTGCCCCCCTCGGGTGCCTTCCTCGTTGTTTCTTATTTTCCTAATTTTCAAAATATTCCAAAACTGACAGAAAATATTTTTGCGGATTTTTTGGAGTCCGTTTACATACCGTATCACGTACCTCCTCTTTTTTAGTACTCTGGAGTGTTTCGGAAGGTCTCTTTTATGTGTTCCTCCGGTGTCATGGTTTGAATAATATTGCTTTCAACATTAATAGGCATACTTGAGATATAGTGTTTAATTCTTTGCGATTGACCACCTTCGGGTTAGTACCTTCGACATTATTTATTTTGATAGCTCTAGAGCGATAAACCTCCTCGATAATATATGGTCCTTCCCATTTAGAGAGAAGTTCCCCCCCCCCCCCCCCCCCCCCCCCCCCCCCCCCCCCCCCCCCCCCCCCCCCCCCCCCCCCCCCCCCCCCCCCCCCAACATATTCTCCAACTTTGAATTCTCGCTTTTGGATTCTTTTGTCATGCCATCGTTTAACTTTTTCTTTAAATAACTTGGCATTTTCATAGGCTTGGGTTCTCCATTCATCTAGTTAGCTAATATCAAATAACCTCTTTTCACCGGCAAGTTTGAAATCATAGTTGAGTTCTTTAATTGCCCAATATGCTTTGTGTTCTAACATTAGAGGCAAATTACAAGCTTTTCCATAAACCATTTTATAGGGAGACATACCCATAGGATTTTTATATGCTGTTCTGTAGGCCCAAAGTGCATCATCCAATTTCTTAGACCAATTCTTTCGGGACCTATTAACAGTTTTTTATAATATTAGTTTTATTTCTCTATTGGTAAGTTCAACTTGACCACTAGATTGAGGATGATAGGGTGATGCAATTTTATGGTTAACATCATATTTAGCAAGCATTTTACGGAAAGCACCATGAATAAAGTGTGAACCACCATCAGTCATTAAATATCTAGGGACTCCAAACCTCGGGAAAATAACTTCTTTAAGCATTTTAATTTAAGTGTTATGATCAGCACTACTAGTCGGAATAGCTTGTACCCACTTGGTAACGTAATCAACAACAACTAAAATATGTGTATACCCATTAGAGGAAGGAAAAGGTCCCATATAATCAAAACCCCAAACATCAAATGTTTCAACAACAAGGGAGTAATTCATAGGCATTTCTTGACGCTTACCGATATTACCAATTCTTTGACATTCATCACAAGATAAGACAAACTTATGGGCATCCTTGAAGAGAGTAGGCCAATAAAAACCAGATTGCAATACCTTATGAGCAGTTCTATTTCCCGCATGATGCCCTCCATAAGCTTCGAAGTGACATTTCCGTAGGATTTGTTCCTGTTCATGCTCAGGTACACAACGTCTAATAATACCATCTTCTCCTTTATAAAGATGTGGGTCATCCCAAAAGTAATGTCTTAAATCATAAAAGAATTTTTTCTTTTGTTGGTATGTGAAACTAGGTGGTATATATTTAGCAACAATATAATTAGCATAGTTAGCATACCGAGAAGTGTTATGAGAAACATTTATTGCAGCTAGTTGTTCATCAGGAAAGCTATCATCAATAGGTAGTGGGTCATCAAGAATATTTTCTAACCTAGATAAGTTATCAGCTACGGGGTTCTCAGCTCCTTTTCTATCAGTAATATGTAAATCAAATTCTTGTAGGAAGAGAACCCACCTAATGAGTCTAGGTTTAGCATCTTTCTTTTCCATGAGATATTTAACAGCGGCATGATCAGTGTGAACAATGACTTTAGAATCAACAATGTAAGATCTAAATTTATCACAAGCAAACACAACCGCTAAAAATTCTTTTTCAGTGGTAGCATAATTTCTTTGGGCACTGTCTAGAGTTTTGCTAGCATAATGAATAACATTTAATTTCTTATCAACTCTTTGTCCTAGAACAGCACCAACAGCATAATCACTAGCATCACACATAATTCCAAAAGGCAAGTTCCAATTAGGTAGTTGAACAATAGGTGTAGAAGTTAAGGCTTTCTTAAGTGTTTCAAAGGCTTCTACGCAATCATCATAAAAAACAAAAGGAACATACTTTTGTAAAAGATTTGTAAGAGGCCTAGAAATTTTAGAGAAGTCTTTAATGAACCTCCTGTAGAAACCAGCATGACCAAGGAAACTACGAATACCTTTAATATCTTTAGGACATGGCATTTTCTCAATTGCATCAACTTTAGCTTTATCCCCCTCAATACCTCGTTCAGAAATTTTATGCCCCAAAACAATACCTTCATTAACCATAAAGTGGCACTTCTCCCAATTCAAGACAAGATTAGTTTGCTCACATCTCTGCAATACTCGATCAAGGTTGCTCAAGCAATCATCAAAAGAAGTTCCATATACAGAAAAATCATCCATGAAAACCTCAACAATCTTTTCACAAAATACAGAGAATATAGCAGTCATACATCTTTGAAAGGTAGCAGATGCATTGCATAAACCAAAAGGCATACGTCTATAAGCATAAGTTCGAAAAGGGCAAGTAAAGGTGGTTTTCGCGTGAAACCGACGCCAAAAGATAAGAATTAAAACACAAAGGCATACTTCATGATGCTCTCTTTGTGCTCACCTTGAGGCCCATCTTCGTGTGAAACCGACGCCAAAAAATCCTATAAATAGAGAAACCGTCAGAAATAACCCCAGATCAGAAGTTCCGCCATCGCAAGCCTCTGTAGCCACGAAAAACCAATCTAGACCCCATTTCAGCACCTTGCCGGAGGGGAAAATCATCACCGATGGCCATCTTCATCATCCCGGCGGCCACCATGACAAGGAGAGAGTAGTCCACCCTCGGGGCTGAGGGTTTGTACCAGTAGCTATGTGTTTAATCTCTCTCTCTCTCTTGTGTTCTTGAGATGTCACGATCTTGATGTATCGCGGGCTTTGTTAATATAGTTTGATCACATGGTGTTTTCCCCTCTCTATCTTGTTGTGAATTGAGTTTTCCCTTTGAGATTTTGTTCTTATCAGATTGAATACTTTTATGGATTTGAGAGCACTTGATGTATGTCTTGCTATGAATACCCGTGGTGACAATGGGGTATCATATCGATTCACTTGATATGTGTTTTGGCACTCAACTCACGGATTCCCGAGGTGACATTGGGGTAATCTATGCCCCCCCCCCCCCCCCCCCCCCCCCCCCCCCCCCCCCCCCCCCCCCCCCCCCCCCCCCCCCCCCCCCCCCCCCCCCCCCCCCCCCCCCCCCCCCCCCCCCCCCCCCCCCCCCCCCCCCCCCCCCCCCCCCCCCCCCCCCCCCCCCCCCCCCCCCCCCCCCCCCCCCCCCCCCCCCCCCCCCCCCCCCCCCCCCCCCCCCCCCCCCCCCCCCCAACTCTTGGTTAGATCGATCGGAAAGAATAGCTTGGTGTTATTTTAGTACGAAGTCTAGGATAGATTGATCGGAAAGAATAGCTTTGAGGTGGTTTCGTACCCTACAAACAATTTCTTCTTATGTTCTTCGCTAGATACAAACTTTGGAGTGATTCTTCATCACACGTTGAGGGATGGTTATATGATCCAATTATATTAGCATTGTTGAGAGATTTCACTAGTGAAAGTACGGACCCTAGGCCTCACTTTCAAGCATTGCAATACCGTTTGTGCTCCATTTTATCAATTGCTACCTTGCGGTTTTTTATTGTTCCTATCACAAAAATCAATATCTACTATCATTACTATGCTTTTATTACCATCTCTTCGCCGAACTAGTGCATCTATAAAAATTACCATTGTATTTTGTGTGTTGGGGACACAAGAGACTCTTTATTATTTGGTTGCAGGGTTGTTTGAGAGAGACCATCTTCATCCTATGCCTCCCACGAATTGATAAACCTTAGGTCATCCACTAGAGGGAAAATTGCTACTGTCCTACAAAACTCTGTGCTTGGAGGCCCAACATGAGTCTACAAGAATAAAGTTGCATAGTAGACATCAAGCTCTTTTCTGGCGCCGTTGCCGGGGAGATGAGTGCTTGAAGGTATATCTTTAGATCTTGCAATTGAATTTTTAGTTTCTTGTTTTATCACTAGTTTGGTTTATAAAAGAAAACTACAAAAAAATGGAATTGAGGTTGCATCATATTGTTCATCTTTATAATGTCTTTCGTGAAAATGATGGAAAAGAAAATTGTGCTCAATTGATAGAAGAAGAATTCTATAAAATGGTTGGCATAAAATCTTTGAATGATGAGCATGATTGCAATATTGTTTGTATGAATTCTTTGAATATCCATGATGCTAACGATATGAAAAGCCATAAGCTTGGGGATGCTATGTTTGATGAAGATGATATTTTTAGTCCCCCAAGTTTTGATAAGAATATTTACTATGATGAAAGCATGCATCCTATTTATGATGATTATGGTGATGACATGTATCCTATAAAGAATAATGATAACTATCAAACTTGTCATCATGATTTTAATTTTCAATCACATGATAGTTATTTTGTTGAG